>JAEOAD010002667.1:0-203481 GCA_036365145.1 Orientallactaga sibirica
AAATTGTGTCTAATTGCCAGTCTTGTTGTATGACTAGTACTACTGCTCTTCCTCCCAATCCAGGAACTAGGCTAAGAGGAACTAGACCAGGGGCCTACTGGGAATTAGACTTTACTGAAATTAAAACAGAAAAAATCAGGATACAAGTATCTTTTAGTATTTATAGATACATTCTCTGGATGGGTAGAAGCCTTCCCCACTAAGACTGAAACTTCACAAGTTGTTGCTAAGAAGATACTAGAAGAAAGACTGCCCAGGTAGCAGTTTCCCAGTCTCTTTAGGTTCAGACAACGGACCAGCATGCATCATATCTCAGGTAAGTCAGGGTAGCCACTGCATGGGGCCAGTTGAAAGTGCATTGTGCTTATCGCCCTCAGAGTTCAGGACAGGTAGAAAGAGATAGATAGAACTTAAAAGCGACCCAAATGGGTGGCTTTGGAGAACAGTGGCCTGGGAGCTGGGTGGCTCTCCTCCCCCTTTGCTCTGTTCGGGTGTGAAATTCTCCCTATCATATGTGCCTAACTGCCTTTGAAATAATGTTTGATGCCCCCCTCCTGTGTCCCGAGCCTCAGACTGATCTCCTATGCGGAAGGATGGCCCAAGACCTAGTCGCTCCCTGAAGCTCTTACAGCTTACCCACAAAAAGGTCTGGCCCCACCTGAGGCTGTTTATGAGACTGTTTGTTCCTCAAGAGCCCCCCAGGTTTCAACCAGGGATAAAGTGCTTGAAAGGTACAGTGAGTCCCTGGAAGCCAGATGGAAGGTCCCTACATCGTACTGGTGACAACCCCAACAGCCATAAAAGTGGATGGCATCCGTCATGGATCCATTGGTCCCACGTGGAAGCCCAGTCCCCTGGAAAACCAGAGACACATGGACAAGTCACCTTGACCCAGAGGACCCACTCAAACTTCATCTCCACCGAGATGGCCCATCTCAAACTCCAGCCCCTGGATGCTCCTGATAGTTTTAAGTGGCTGGTTTTGAGTCTTTGTTCAACCACTCTCTTGGTTTTACTAGCACAATATCTGCCTTAATAGGACCTGTGGTTATTTCTTAGTAATACTCACCATAGGGCCCTGCATGTATGCGACTTGTCAGTTTGTCAAGAGATCGTATCAATTCAGTCAAATGATGGTTCTCAGGGCTCAATACCATGCTGTTGCTGTTCATGAGCCTGACAACATATAAAGGAACCAAGATTGGCTCCTCAAGTAACATAAAGAGGGGAATGTAGAGATCAGAAATTAAGATATTGCCTACAAGCTTCTGTAACTCCGCACTGGCTCAGGTTGACAGTAGTACTGCCATTTTTAAGCAGATAGCCATTATAGTAAAACAGACTGCCATCTGAAATAAAAAAGCCCAGGCCTGACTCAGATGAGGAACTTGCGGGCTAATGTACTGACCTTTGCTTCTTTCCCAACCTCTCCCCTCTCTCTTATTGTTCATTCCTGGGAAGTCTTAGGACATCCCAGAGGTAATAAAGGATCTGCAAACAAGCAGCTGATCCCAGATAAGCAGCTCAGAATGTTCCGGCTTGGCGTGCTTTTTGAACCAACCATTTCAAATGTTGCAATATGATGTAACTGCTCTACCCCTTCTCTATATAAACCCTTTCCCCCAAGATGGGGGCATACTCTCACAATCCCACTGCGTTGGTTTGTGTGGACAGAGTCCCAGTCCCAGGGCAGTAATAAAGAATTCCATGTAATTGCAGTCGAGCTTCTCGGTCTTGTTGTCTCACTGGGTGACTCCCAAGGACCCCAACCCACATTTGGGGGTCCTGGCACTACAGTTTGTTCAGAAAACGAATATCTTCATTGCCAAACACGATACTGTGTGAAATGAGCTAGTTCTTTTCTCCGAATCAGTTGCTTTCTAACGAAGAGGGTTGAGTGCAGCAAGTTCAAACTTTCATGTTTGTGTAATCTAACAAGATGTAGAACGTAGTAGATTCGCTTCCTTTCTAAAGTAGTTTGTTTAGAAAACAAACATCTTCATTCCGAACACAATACTGTTTTTAAATGGAGCTCAGGTCTGTTCTCGGAGATCAGTTGTTTTCTTACAAAGGGTGTTGAGTGTAGCAAGTTCAAACTTTCCTTGTTTGTGTAATCTAATAAGATGTACAAAGCAGTAGCTTCTCCTCACTTCTAAAGTAGTTGTTTTAGAAAACAAACATCTCATTGCGAACACAGTACTGTGTGAAATGAGCTAGTTCTGTTCGGAATCAGTTGCTTTCTTACAAAGAAGAGGGTTGACGCGCAAGTTCAAACTTTCCTTGTCTGTGTAATCTAACAAGATGTACCAAGTAGTAGCTTTGCCTCTCTTCTATAGTAGTTTGTTTTAGAAAACGGACATCTTCATGGCGAACAAAGTACTGTGTGAAATGAGCCAGCTCTGTTCTAGGAATCAGTTGCTTTCTTAAAGAAGGTTGAGTGCAGTAAGTTCGATCTTTCCTTGTTTCCAGTAAACTCACAAGATGTAAAACGTAGCAGATTCGCCTAATTTCTAAAGTACTTTTTGATTAGAAAAAACAAATATCTTCTTTGCGAACACAGTACTGTGTGAAATGAGCTAGATTCTATTCTCGGAATCAGTTGCTTTCTTAGAAAGAGTGTTTGGAAGTAGCAAGTTCAAATTTTCTGATTGTGTAATCTGACAGGATGTACAAAGTAGTAGCTTCGCCTCATTTCTAAAGTAGTTTGTTTGAAAACAAACATCTTCATTGCCCGAACACTGTACTGAGTGAAATAAAGCTAGTTCAGTTCATGGAATCAGTTCTGTTCCTGCGAAGAAGGTTGCGTGCAACAAGTTCAAACTTTCACTTTTTGTGTAATCTAATAAGATGTACAACTTTGTAGATTTAGCTCATTTCAAACGTAGTTTGTTCAGAAGAACAAACATCTTCATTTGCAAACACTGTACTGTGTGAAATAAGCTAGTTGTACTCCAGAATGGTTGCTTTCTTACGAAGACTGTTGATGATGCATGCTCAAACTTTCATACTTTGTGTAATCTAACAGATTTACAATTTCGCAGATTCACCTCTGTTTCTAAACTGTTTGTTTAGACAAACAAAACATCTTCCATGAACATTGTACTGTGTGAAATAAGGTAGTTCCATTCTCGGAATCATTTGCTTTCTAAAGCTTTTGAGTGCAGCGTTCAGACTTTCCTTGTTTGTGTAATCCTGCTATGTAAAACTTAGTACATTGGAGCTCATTTCTAAAGTAGTTTGTTTGAAAACAAACATCTTCATTGCCGAACATTGTGTTGTGCGAAATAACCTAGTTTGGTTCTCGGAATCAGTTGCTTTCTACGAAAGAAGGTTTAGTGCAGCAATCCTTGAAACGTTTGTATAATGTCTAACAATGTGTACAACTAATTATATTCGCCTCATTTTTAAAGTAGTTTGTTTAAGAAAACAACATCTTCATTGCTGAACACTTTGTACTGTGTGAAATAAGCCAAATGGATTCTTGAGATCAGTTGCTTTCTAAGAAGAAGGTTGAGTGCAGCCAGTTGAAACTTTCCTTTTTTGAGGTGTAATCTAACAAGATATGTCACTTAGTAGATTGGCCTCGGTTCTAAAGTAGTTTGTTTTAGAAAAACAAACATCTTCATTTGCCAAACATTGTACTCTGTGAAATAAGCTAAGATCTGTTCTTGGAATCAGTTGCTTTCTAGAAAAGAGGATAGAAGCGCAGCAAGTTCAAACTGTCCTTGTTTGTGTAATCTAACAAGATGTAGAAAGTAAGTAGCTTCACCCACCTCACTTCTAAAGTAGTTTGTTTAGAAAACAAAACATCTCCATTTCAAACACAGTACTGTGTGAAATGAGCGATTTCTGTTCTCGAATCAGTTTGCTTTCTTACAAACGATTGAGTGCAGCAAGTTCAAACATTCCTAGTTAGTGTAATCCAACAAGATGTGCAACTAAATAGATTCACCTCATTTTTAAAGTAATTTGTTTAGAAAACAATCATCTTCGTTTCTGAACACAGTACTTGTGTGAAATGAGCTAGTTCTGTTCTCGGAATCAGTTGCTTTTCTTATGAAGAGGTTTGAGTGCAGCAAGTTCAAAGTTTCCTTGTTTGTGTAATCTAACAAGATGTAAAAACAATAGTAGATTCACCTCATTTCTAAAGTTGTTTGTTTAGAAAACAAACATACGTCTTTGCGAACACAGTACTGTGTGAAATGAGGTAGTTCTGTTCTCAGAATCAGTTCCATATCACGAAGATGGTTGAGCACAGCAAGTTTCAAACTTTTTCCTTGTTTGTGTAATCTAACAAGATTTACAAAGTAGTAGATTCGTCTCACTTCTAAAGAAGTTTCTTTAGAAAAACAATCATCTTCATTTCGAAAACTGTATTGTGTGAAATGAGGTAGTTGGTTCTTGGAATAGTTGATTTCTTTCAAAAGGCTTGAGTGCAGCACGTTCAAACATTCCACAGGCAGTGTAATCTAACAAGATGTACAACCCAGCCACATTCTCGAATCAGTTGCTTTCTAACGAAGAGGGTTGAGTGCAGCAAGTTCAAACTTTCATGTTTGTGTAATCTAACAAGATGTAGAACGTAGTAGATTCGCTTCCTTTCTAAAGTAGTTTGTTTAGAAAACAAACATCTTCATTGCCGAACACAATACTGTTTTAAATGAGCTAGGTCTGTTCTCGGAATCAGTTGTTTTCTTACAAAGGGTGTTGAGTGTAGCAAGTTCAAACTTTCCTTGTTTGTGTAATCTAATAAGATGTACAAAGCAGTAGCTTCTCCTCACTTCTAAAGTAGTTTGTTTAGAAAACAAACATCTCATTGCCGAACACAGTACTGTGTGAAATGAGCTAGTTCTGTTCTCGGAATCAGTTGCTTTCTTACGAAGAGGGTTGAGCGCAGCAAGTTCAAACTTTCCTTGTCTGTGTAATCTAACAAGATGTACAAAGTAGTAGCTTTGCCTCTCTTCTATAGTAGTTTGTTTAGAAAACAGACATCTTCATGGCCGAACAAAGTACTGTGTGAAATGAGCCAGCTCTGTTCTCGGAATCAGTTGCTTTCTTATGAAGAGGGTTGAGTGCAGTAAGTTCGATCTTTCCTTGTTTGTGTAAACTCACAAGATGTAAAACGTAGTAGATTCGCCTAATTTCTAAAGTACTTTGATTAGAAAACAAATATCTTCTTTGCCGAACACAGTACTGTGTGAAATGAGCTAGTTCTATTCTCGGAATCAGTTGCTTTCTTACGAAGAGTGTTGAGAGTAGCAAGTTCAAATTTTCCTGATTGTGTAATCTGACAGGATGTACAAAGTAGTAGCTTCGCCTCATTTCTAAAGTAGTTTGTTTAGAAAACAAACATCTTCATTGCCGAACACAGTACTCTGTGAAATGAGCTAGGTCTGTTCTCGGAATCAGTTGCTTTCTTATGAAGAGGGTTGAGCGCAGCAAGTTCAAACTTTCCTTGTTTGTGTAATCTAACAAGATGTATAAAGTAGTAGATTCGCATCACTTCTAAAGTAGTTTGTTTAGAAAACAATCATATTCATTTCTGAAAAGAGTATTATGAGAAATGAGCTAGTTCGGTTCTTGGAATCAGTTGCTTTCTTACAAACAGGCTTGAGGGCAGCAAGTTCAAACATTCCTAGTTAGTGTAATCTAACAAGATGTACAACTTAATAGATTCACCTCATTTCTAAAGTAATTTGTTTAGAAAACAATCATGTTCGTTTTTGAAAACTGTACTTTGTGAAATGAGCTAGTTCTGTTCTCTGAATCAGTAGGTTTCTTAAGAAGAGGGTTGAGTACAGCAAGGTCAAACTTTCCTTCTTTGTGTAATCAAACAAGATATACAACTTAGCCGACTCACCTCATTTCTAAAGCAGTTTGCTTAGAAAACAAATATTTTCATTTGCTGAACACTGTACTCTGTGAAATTAGCTAGTTCTGTGCTTGGAATCAGTTGTTTCTTACAAAATCACTTGAGTGCAGCAAGTTCAAACCTTCCTTGTTGGTGTAATCTAACAAGATGTACAAAGTAGTAGACTCGACTCACTTCTAAAGTAGTTAGTGTAGAAAACAAACATCTTCATTGCTGAACACAGGACTGTGTGAAATGAGATAGTTCTATTCTCGGAATCAGTTGCTTTCTCACGAAGAGGGTTGAGTGCAGCAAGTTCAAACTTTCCTTGTTTCTCTAATCTAATACGATGTACAAAGTAGTAGATTCGCCTCACTTCTAAAGTAGTTTGTTTAGAAAACAAACATCTTCATTTGCCAAACACTGTACTCTGTGAAATAAGCTAGATCTGTTCTTGGAATCAGTTGCTTTCTTACAAAGAGGATAGAGCGCAGCAAGTTCAAACTGTCCTTGTTTGTGTAATCTAACAAGATGTAGAAAGTAGTAGCTTCACCTCACTTCTAAAGTAGTTTGTTTAGAAAACAAACATCTCCATTTCCGAACACAGTACTGTGTGAAATGAGCGATTTCTGTTCTCGGAATCAGTTGCTTTCTACGAAGAGGATTGGGTGCAGCAAGTTCAAACTTTCCTTGTTTGTGTAATCTAACAAGATGTACAATGTAGTAGCTTCGACTCATTACTAAAGTAGTTTGTTTAGAAAACAAACATCTTCATTGCTGAACACAGTACTGTGTGAAATGAGCTAGTTCTGTTCTCGGAATCAGTTGCTTTCTTATGAAGAGGTTTGAGTGCAGCAAGTTCAAAGTTTCCTTGTTTGTGTAATCTAACAAGATGTAAAACGTAGTAGATTCACCTCATTTCTAAAGTTGTTTGTTTAGAAAACAAACATCGTCTTTGCCGAACACAGTACTGTGTGAAATGAGGTAGTTCTGTTCTCAGAATCAGTTCCTTAATACGAAGATGGTTGAGCACAGCAAGTTCAAACTTTCCTTGTTTGTGTAATCTAACAAGATTTACAAAGTAGTAGATTCGTCTCACTTCTAAAGAAGTTTCTTTAGAAAACAATCATCTTCATTTCCGAAAACTGTATTGTGTGAAATGAGGTAGTTCGGTTCTTGGAATAGTTGATTTCTTACAAAGAGGCTTGAGTGCAGCACGTTCAAACATTCCTAGGCAGTGTAATCTAACAATATGTACAACTTAATACATTCACCTCATTTCTAAAGTAATTTGTTTAGAAAATAATCATGTTCGTTTTTGAAAACTGTACTGTGTGAAATGAGCTGGTTCTGTTCTCTGAGTCAGTAGCTGTCTTAAGAAGAGGGTTGAGTGCAGCAAGTTCAAACTTTCCTTGTTTGTGTAATCTAACAAGATATACAACTTAGTTGATTCACCTCATTTCTAAAGTAGTTTGTTTAGAAAACAAACATCTTGAAAGCCGAACACATTATTGTGTAAAATGAGCTAGTTCTATTCTCGGAATCAGTTGCTTTCTTCAGAAAAGGGCTGAGTGCAGCAAGTTCAAACCTTCCTTGTTTGTGTAATCTAACACGATGTAAAACGTAGTAGATCTGCCTCATTTCTATATTAGTTTGTTCAGAAAACAAACATCTTCATTGACGAACACAATACTGTGTGAAATGAGCTAGTTCTGTTCTCGGAATCAGTTGCTTTCTTACGAATAGGGTTGAGGGCAGGAAGTTGAAACTTTCCTTGTTTGGGTAATCTAATAAGATGTACAAAGCAGTAGATTCGCCTCACTTATAAAGCTGTTTGTTTAGAAAACAATCGTGTTCATTCCCGAAAACTGTATTGTGTGAAATGAGCTAGTTCTCTTCTCGGAATCAGTTGCTTTCTTATGAAGAGGGTTGAGTGCAGCAAGTTCAAACTTTCCTTGTTTGTGTAATCTAACACGATGTACAAAGTAGTTGATTCGCCTCACTTCCAAAATTGTTTGTTTAGAAAACAATCAATCATTTCAGAAAACTGTATTGCGTGAAATGAGCTTGTTCGGTTCTCGGAATCAGTTCCTTTCTTACAAAGAGGCTTGAGTACATCAAGTTCAAACATTCCTAGTTAGTGTAATTTAACAAGATGTACAACTTAATAGATTCACCTCATTTCTAAAGTATTTTGTTTAGAAAACAATAATCTTCCTTTTTGAAAACTGTACTGTGTGAAATGAGCTGGTTCTGTTCTCTGAATCAGTAGCTTTCTTAAGAAGAGGAAGAGCCCAGCAAGTTCAAACTTTCCTTGTTTGTGTAATCTAACAAGATGTACAAAGTACTAGCTTCGCCTCACTTCTAAAGTAGTTTTTTAGAAAACAAACATCTTCATTTCTGAACACAGTACTGTGTGAAGTGAGCTATTTCTGTTCTCGGAATCAGTTGCTTTCTTATGAAAAGGGTTGAGTTCAGCAAGTTCAAACTTTCCTTGTTTGTGTAATCTAACAAGATGTACAAAGCAGTAGCTTTGCCTCACTTGTAAAGTATTTGTTTATAAAACAAACATCTTTATTGCCGAACAGAGTAATGTGTGAACTGAGCTAGTTCTGTTCTTGGAATCAGTTGCTTTCTTACCACGAGGGTTGAGTGCAGCAAGTTCAAACGTCCCTTGTTTGTGTAATCTAACAAGATGTAAAAGGAGTTAATTCGCCTCATTTCTAAAGTAGTTTTAGAAAACAAACATGATCATTGCCGAATGCAGTATTGTGTGAAATGAGCTAGTTCTGTTCTCGCAATCAGTTGCTTTCTTACTAAGAGGGTTGAGTGCAGCAAGTTCAAACTTTCCTTGTTTTTGTAATCTACAAGATGTACAAAGTAGTAGCTTCGCATCACTTCTGAAGTAGTTTGTTTAGAAAACAAACATCTTCATTGCTGCACACAGTACTGTGTGAAATGAGCTAGTTCTGTTCACGGAATCAGTTGCTTTCTTACGAAAAGGGTTGTGTGCAGCAAGTTCAAACTTTCCTTGTTTGTGCAGTATAATAAGATGTAAAATGCAGGAGATTCGTCTCATTTCTAAAGGAGTTTGTTTAGAAAACAAACATCTTCATTGCCGAACACAGTACTGTGTGAAATGAGCTAGTTCTGTTCTCGGAATCAGTACCTTTCTTACCACGAGGGTTGAGTGCAGCAAGTTCAAACTTTCCTTGTTTGTGTAATCTAACAAGATGTAAAATGTAGTAGATATGCCTACCGTCTAAAGTAGTTTGTTTAGAAAAAAATCATCTTCATTTCAGAAAACTGTACTGTGTGAAATGAGCTAGTTACGTTCTCGGAATCTGTTGCCTTTTTACGAAGAGGGTTGAGTGCAGCAAGTTCAAACTTTCCTTGTTTGTGTAATCTAACAAGATGTAAAAAGTAGTAGATTCGCCTCAATTCTAAAGTACTTTGTTTAGAACACAATCATCTTCATTTCCGAAAACTGTATTGTTTGAAATGAGCTAGATCGGTTCTCAGAATCGATTGCTTTCTTACAAAGAGGCTTGACTACAGCAAGTTCAAACTTTCCTAGTTAGTGTAACTTAACAAGTTGTACAACTTAATAGATTCACCTCATTTCTGAAGTAATTTATTTAGAAAACAATCATCTTCATTTTTGAAAACAGTAGTGTGTGAAATGAGTTAGTTCTGTTCGCTGAATCAGTAGCTTTCTTAAGAAGAGGGTTGAGTGCAGCAAGTTCAAACTTTCCTTGTTTGTGCAATATAATAACATGTAAAATGCAGTAGATTCGTCTCATTTCTAAAGTAGTTTGTTTAGAAAAGAAACTTCTTCTTTGCCAAACACAGTACTGTGTGAAATGAGCTAGTTCTGTTCTCAGAATCAGTTGCTTTCTTATGAAAAGGGTTGAGTGCAGCAAGTTCAAACTTTCCTTGTTTGTGTAATATAACAAGATGTAAAAAGGAGTACATTCGCCTCACTTCTAGAGTAGTTTGTTTAGAAAAGAAACATCTTCGTTTTTGAAAACAGTACTGTGTGAAATGAGCTAGTTCTGTTCTCTGAATCAGTAGCTTTATTAAGAAGAGGGTTGAGTGCTGCAAGTTCAAACTTTCCTTGTTTGTGTAATCTAACAAGATATACAACTTAGTAGATTCGCCTCATTTCTAAAGTAGTTTGTTTAGAAAACAAACTTCTTCATTTGCCGAACACTGTACTTTGTGAAATAAGTTACTTCTGTTCCTGGAATCAGTTGTTTTCTTACAAAGAGTGTTGAGCTTAGCAAGTTCAAACTTTCCTTGTCTGTGTAATCTAACAAGATCTACAAAGTAGTAGCTTCGCCTCACTTCTAAAGTAGTGTGTTTAGAAAACAAACATCTTCATTGCCGAACACAGTACTGTGTGAAATGAGCTAGTTCTGTTCTCGGAATCAGTTGCTTTGTTATGAACAGTGTTAAGTGAAGCAAGTTCAAAATTTCCCTGTTTGTGTAATCTAACAAGATCTAAAACGTACTAGATTCGCCTCATATCTAAAGTAGCTTGTTTAGAAAACAAACATCTTCATTGCCGAACACAATACTGTGTAAAATGAGCTAGTTCTGTTCTCTGAATCAGTTGCTTTCTTATGAAGAAGGTTGAATGCAGGAAGTTCAAACTTTCCTTGTTTGTGTAATCTAGCAATATGTAAAACGTGTTAGATTCTCCTGATTTCTAAAGTAGTTTGTTTAGAAAACAAACACATTCATTGCCGAACACAGTACTGTGTCAAATGAGCTAGTTCTGTTCTTGGAATCAGTTGCTTTCTTCCGAAGAGGGTTGAATGCAGCATGTTCAAACTTTCCTTGTTTGTGTAATCTACCAAGATGTACAAAGCAGTAGCTTCGCCTCACTTCTAAAGTAGATTGTTCAGAAAACAAACATCTTCATTGCCGAACAGAGTACTGTGTGAAATGAGCTAGTTCTGTTCTCGGAATCAGTTACTTTCTTACAAAGTGGGTTGAGCGCAGCAAGTTCAAACTTTCCTTGTTTGTGTAATCTAAGAAGATGTACAAAGTAGTAGCTTCGCCTCACTTCTAAAGTAGTTTGTTTAGAAAACAAACATATTCACTGCTGAACACAGTACTGTGGGAAATGAGCTCTTTTGTTCTAGGAATCAGTTGCTTTCATACAAAGAGGCTTGAGTGCAGCAAGTTCAATCTTTCCTTGTTTGTATAATCTAACAAGATGTAAAACGTCGTAGATTCGCCTCAATTCTAAAGTAGTTTTTTTAGAAAACAAACAAGTTCATTGCCGAACACAGTACTGTGTGAAATGAGCTAGTTCTGTTCTCGGAATCAGTTGCTTTCTTATCAAAAGGGTTGAGTGCAGCAAGTTCAACCTTTCCTTGTTTGTGTAATATAACAAGATGTAAAACACAGTAGATTCGCCTCACTTCTAAAGTAGTTTGTTTAGAAAACTAACATCTTCATTGCCGAACACAGTACTATGTGAAATGAGCCATTTCTGTTCTCGGAATCAGATGCTTTCTTACAAAGAGTGTTGAGTGCAGCAAGTTTAAACTTTCCTTGTTTGTGTAATCTAACAGGATGTACAAAGCAGTAGCTTCACCTCACTTCTAAAGTAGTTTGTTTAGAAAACAAACATCTTCCTTTGCCCAACACAGTACTCTGTGAAATAAGCTAGATCGTTCTTGGAATCAGTTGCTTTCTTACAAATTCGCTTGAGTGCAGCAAGTTCAAACTTTCCTTGTTTGTGTAATCTAACAAGATGGACAAAAGAGTAGATTGGCCTAACTTCTGAAGTAGTTTGTTTAGAAAACAATCATCTTCATTTCCGAAAAATATATTGTGAGAAATGACCAAGTTCGCTTTTCAGAATCAGTTGCGCCTTACAAAGAGGCTTGAGTGCAGCAAGTTCAAACATTCCTAGTTACTGTAATCTAACAAGATATACAACTTAATGGATTCACCTAAGTTCTAAAGTAGTTTCTTTAGAAAACAAACATCTTCTTTGCCGAACACAGTACTGTGTGAAATGAGCTAGTTCTGTTCTCGGAATCAGTTGCTTTCTTATGAAGTGGTTGAGTGCAGCAAGTTCAAATTTTCCTTGTAAGTGTAATCTAAAATATGTAAAACGTAGTAGATTCACCTCATTTCTAAAGTAGTTTGTTTGGAAAACAAACAACTTCATTGCCGAACACAGTACTGTGTGATTTGTGCTAGTTCTGTTCTCGGAATCAGTTGCTTTCTTATGAAGAGGGTTGAGTCCAGCTAGTTTAAACTTTCGTTGTTTGTGTAATCTAACAAGATGTACAACTCAATAGATTCGCCTCACTTCTAAAGTAGTTTTTTTAGAAAACAATGATCTTCATTTTCGAAAACTGGATTGCGTGAAATGAGCTAGTTGGGTTCTCGGAATCAGTTGCTTTCTTACAAAGAGGCTTGAGAGCAGCAAATTCAAACATTCCTAGTTAGTGTACTCTAACAAAATGTACAACTTAATAGATTCACATCATTTCTAAAGTAATTTGTTTAGAAAACAATCACCTCCCTTTTTGAAAGCTGTACTGTGTGACATGAGGTAGTTCAGTTGTCTGAATCAGTAGGATTCATAAGAAGAGGGTTGAGTGCAGCAAGTTCAAACTTTCCTTGTTTGTATAATCTCACAAGATATACAACTTAGTAGATTCTCCTCATTTCTAAAGTAGTTTGTTTAGAAAACCAACATCTTCATTTGCCAAACACTGTACTCTGTGAAATAAGCTAGTTCTGTTCTTGGAATCTGTTGCTTTCTTACAAAATCACTTGAGTGCAGCAAGTTCAAACTTTCCTTGTTTGTGTAATTTAACAAGATATACAAAGTAATATATTCGCCTCACTTCTAAAGTTGTTTGTTTAGAAAACAATCATCTTTGTTTCCGAAAACTCTATTGTGTGAAATGAGCTAGTCCTGTTCTCGGAATCAGTTGTTTTCTTACGAAGAGGGTTGAGTGCAGCAAGTTCAAACTTTCCTTGTTTGTGTAGTATAACAATATATACAAACTTGTAGATTCACCTCATTTCTAAAGTAGTTTGTTTAGA
Source organism: Orientallactaga sibirica (assembly GCA_036365145.1). Classification (NCBI taxonomy): domain Eukaryota; kingdom Metazoa; phylum Chordata; class Mammalia; order Rodentia; family Dipodidae; genus Orientallactaga; species Orientallactaga sibirica. The sequence goes on from JAEOAD010002667.1 coordinate 12,932, forward strand.
AAACAAACATCTTCATTTGCCAAACACTGTACTCTGTGAAATAAGCTAGTTCTGTTCTTGGAATCACTTGCTTTGTTACAAAATCGCTTGAGTGCAGCACGTTCAAACTTTCCTAGTTTGTGTATTCTAAAAAGATGTAAAACTTAGTAGATTCGCCTCATTTCTAAAGCAGTTTTTTTTGGAAAACAAACATCTTCATTGTCGAACACTGTACTGTATGAAATGAACTAGTTCTGTTCTCAGAATCAGCTGCTTTCTTACAAAGACAGTTTAGGGCAGCGAGTTCAAACTTTCCCTGTTTGTGTAATCTAACAAGATGTACAACTCAGTGATTTCACCTCATTTCTAAAGTAGTTTGTTTAGAAAACAAACATCTTCACTGACAAATGCTGTACTGTGTCAAATAAGCTAGTTTTGTTCTCACAATCAGTTGCTTTCTTAAGAACAGGGTTGTTGGCAGTAAGTTCAAACCTTCCTACTTAGTGTAACCTAAGACGATGTACAATTTAATAGATTCAGCTCACTTCTAAAGTAGTTTGTTTAGAAAACGAACATCTTCATTTCAAAACACGGTACTCTGTGAACTAAGCTATTTCTTTTCTCAGAATCAGTTGCTTTCTTACAAAGACAGTTTAGGGCAGGAAGTTCAAAGTTTCCTTGTTTGTGTAATCAAACAAGGTGTACAACTTAGTATATTCACCTCATTTCTAACAGTTTGTTTAGCAAACGAACTCCTTTATCGCTGACCACTGTTCTCTGTGGAATGAGCTTGTACGGTTCTCTGAATCAGTTGCTTTCTTAAGAAGAGCTTGAGTGCAGCAAGTTCAAACATTCCTAGTTAGTGTAATCTAACAAGATGTACAACTTATTAGATTCATCTCATTTCTAAAGTAGTTTGTTTAGAAAACAATCAACTTCATTTCCGAAAACTGTACTGTGTGAAATGAGCTAGTTCTGTTCTCTGAATCAGTAGTTTTCTTAATAAGAGGGTTGAGTGCAGCAAGCTCAAACTTTCCTTGTTTCTGTAATCTAACAAGATGTACAACTGAGTAGATTCACCTCATTTGTAAAGTAGTTTGTTTAGGAAAAAAACATCTTCATTTGCCGAACACTGTCCTCTGTGAAGTAAGCTAGTTCTATTCTTGGAATCAGTTGCTTTCTTACAATATGGCTTGAGTGCAGCAAGTTCAAACTTTCCTTGTTTGTGAAATATAACAAGATGTAAAAAGTAGTGGATTCGTCTCACTTCTAAAGTAGTTTGTTTAGAAAACAATCATCTTCATTTCTGAAAACTGTATTGTGTGAAATGAGCTAGTTCTGTTCTCGGAATCAGCTGCTTTCTAACGAACAAGGTTGAGTGCAGGAAGTTCAAACTTTCCTTGTTTGTGTAACATAACAAGATGTACAACGTAGTAGGTTCACCTCACTTCTAAAGTAGTTTGTTTGGAAAACAATCATCTTCGTTTCCGAAAACTGTACTGTGTGAAATGAGCTAGTTCTATTCTCAGAATCAGTAGCATTCTTATGAAGAGGGTTGAGTGCACCAAGTTGAAACTTTCCTTGTTTGTGTAATCTAACAAGACATACAACTTAGTAGATTCACCTCCTTTCTAAAGTAGTTTGTTTAGAAAACAAACATCTTCATTTGCGGAACACTGTACTCTGTGAAATAAGCTCGTTCTATTCTTGGACTGAGTTGCGTTCTTACAAAATTGCTTGAGTGCAGCAACTTCAAACTTTGCTTTTTTGTGTAATCTAACAAGATATACAAATTAGTAGCTTCACCTCACTTCTAACTTGTTTGTTTAGAAAAAAAACATCTTCATTGCCGAAAACAGTACTGTGTGAAATGAGCTAGTTCTGTTCTCGGAATCAGTTGCTTTCTTACAAAGAGGGTTGAGTGCAGGAAGTTCAAACTTTCCTTGTTTGTGTAATCTAACAAGATGTAAAACGTAGTAGATTCGCCTCATTTCTAAAGTAGTTTGTTTAGAAAACAAACATCGTCTTTGCCGAACACAGCACTGTGTGAAATGAGGTAGTTCTGTTCTCAGAATCAGTTGCTTAATAAGAAGAGGGTTGAGCACAGCAAGTTCAAACTTTTAATGTTTGTGTAATCTAACCATATTGACAAAGTAGTAGATTCGCATCACTTCTAAAGTAGTTTGTTTAGAAAACAATTATCTTCATTTCCGCAAACTGTATTGTGTGAAATGAGCTGGTTCTGTTCTCAGAATCAGTTGCTTTCGTACGAAGAAGGTTGAGTGCAGCAAGTTCAAACATTCCTTGTTTGTGTAATCTAACAAGATGTAAAACGTAGCATATTCGCCTCATTTGTAAAGTAGTTTGTTTAGAAAACAAACATCTTCATAGCCGAACACAATACTCTGTGAAATAAGCTAGTTCTGTTCTCTGAATCAGTAGCTTTCTTAAGAAGAGGCTTGAGTGCAGCAAGTTCTAACTTTCCTTGTTTGTGTAATCTAACAAGATGTACAAAGTAGTAGATTCGCCTCACTTCTAAAGTAGTTTGTTTAGAAAACAATCATCTTCATTTCTGAAAAATGTATTGTGTGAAATGATCTAGTTCTGTTCTCGGAATCAGTTGCTTTCTTACAAAAAGGCTTGAGTGCATCAAGTTCAAATATTCCTTGTTAGTTTAATCTAACAGGATGTACAACTTATTATATTCACCTCATTTCTAAATTAATTTGTTTAGAAAACAATCATCTTTGTTTTTGAAAACTGTACTGTGTGAAATGAGCTAGTTCTTTTCTCTGAATCAGTAGCTTTCTTACGAACAGGCTTGAGTGCAGCAAGTTCAACCTTTCCTTGTTTGTGTAAACTAACAAGATATACAACTTAGTAGATTCACCTCATTTGTAAAGTAGTTTGTTTAGAAAAAAAACATCTTCATTGCCGAACAGTACTGTGTGAAATGAGGTAGTTCTGTTCTCGGAATCACTTGCTTTCTTACGAAGAGTGTTAAGTGCAGGAAGTTAGAACTTTCCTTGTTTGTGTAATCTAACAAGATGTAAAACGTAGCAGATTCGCCTCATGTCTAAAGTAGTTTGTTAAGAAAACAATCGTCTTCATTTCTGAAAACTATATTGTGTGAAATGAGCTAGTTTGGATCTTGGAATCAGTTGCTTTCTTACAAAGAGTTTGAGTGCATCAAGTTCAAACTTTCATTGTTTGTGTAATCTAAGAAGATGTAAAACGTAGTAGATTCGCCTCATTACTAAAGTAGTTTGTTTAGAAAACAAACATCTTCATTGACGAACACAGTACTGTGTGAAATGAGCTAGTTCTGTTCTCTGAATCAGTAGCTTTCTTAAGAAGAGTGTTCAGTCCAGCAAGTTCAAACTTTCCTTGTTTGTGTAATCTAACAACATATACAACTTAGTAGATTCACCTCATTTGTAAAGTAGTTTGTTTAGAAAAAAAACATCTTCATTGCCAAACACAGTACTGCGTGAAATGAGGTAGTTCTGTTCTCGGAATCAGTTGCTTTCTTACAAAGAGGGTTGATCGCAGCAAGTTCAAACTTTCCTTGTTTGTGTAATATAACGGGATATATAACTTAGTAGATTCATCTCATTTCTAAAGTAGTTTGTTTAGAAAACAACATCTTCATTTGCCAAACACTGTACTCATTGAAATAAGCTAGTTCTGTTCTTGGAATCAGTTGCTTTCTTACAAAATCGCTTGAGTGCAGCAGGTTCAAACTTTCCTGCTTTGTGTAATCTAACACGATGTACAAAGTAGTAGCTTCGCCTCACTTCTAAAGTAGTTTGTTTAGAAAACAATCATCTTCATTTCCAAACACAGTGTTATCTGAAATGAGCACGTTCTGGTCTAGGAGTCAGTTGGTTTCTTACGAAGAGGGTTCAGTGGAGCAAGTTCAAACTTACTTTGGTTGTGTAATCTAACAAGATTTACAAAGTAGTAGATTCGCCTCACGTCTAAAGTAGTTTGTTTACAAAACAATCATCTTCATTTCCGAAAAATGTATTGTGTGAAATGAGCTAGTTCTTTTCTCGGAATCAGTTGCTTTCTTACAAAGATGCTTGAGTGCATCAAGTTCAAACATTTTTTGTTAGTGTAATCTAACAAGATGTATAACTTATTAGATTCACCTCATTTGTAAAGTAGTTTGTTTAGAAAACAAACATCTTCATTGCCAAACAATAATGTTTGAAATGAGGTAGTTCTGTTTTCGGATTCAGTTGCTTTAGTACGAAGAGGGTTGAGTTCAGCAAGTTCAAACTTTCCTTGTTTGTGTAATCTAACAAGATGTAAAACGTAGTAGATTCGCCTCATTTCTAACGTAGTTTGTTTAGAAAACAAACATCTTCATTTAAAAACACAGTACTGTGTGAAACGCGCTAGTTCTGTTCTCGGAATCAGTTGTTTTCTTACGAAGACGATTGAGCGCAGGAAGTTCAAACTTTCCTTGTTTGTGTAATCTAACAAGATGTACAAAGTATTAGATTCACCTTACTTGTAAAGTGGTTTGTTTAGAAAACAATCATCTTCATTTCTGAAAACTATATTGTGTGAAATGAGCTAGTTTGGTTCTTGGAATCAGTTGCTTTCTTACAAAGAGGCTTGATTGCATCAAGTTCAAACTTTCCTCATTTCTAAAGTAGTTTGTTTAGATTACAAACATCTTCATTGCTGAACACAGTACTGTGTGAAATGAGCTAGTTATGTTCTTGGAATCAGTTGCTTTCTTATGAAGAGGGTTGAATGGAGCAAGTTCAAACTTTCCTTGTTTGTGTAATCTAACAATATGTACAAAGTAGTAGCTTCGTGTCACTTCTAACGTAGTTTGTTTAGAAAACAAACATCTTCATTGCCGAACACAGGACTGTGTGAAATGAGCTAGTTCTGTACTCGGAATCAGTTGCTTTCTTACGAAGAAGGTTGAGTGCAGGGAGTTCAAATTTTCCTTGTTGTGTAATCTAACAAGACGTAAAACGTTGTAGATTTGCCTCATTTCTAAAGTCGTTTGTTTAGAAAACAATCATCTTCATTTCTGAAAACTGTATTGTGTGAAATTAGATAGTTTTGTTCTCGGAATCAGTTGCTTTCTTATGAAGAGGGTTGAGGCAGCAAGTTCAAACTTTCCTAGTTTGTGTAATATAACAAGATGTACAAAGAAGTAGATTCGCCTCACTTCTGAAGTAGTTTGTTTAGAAAACAATCATCTTCATTTCTGAAAACTGTGTTGTGTGAAATGAGCTAGTTCGGTTCTTGGATTCACTTGCTTTCTTAAAAAGAGGCTCGAGTGCAGCAAGTTCAAACATTCTTACTTAGTGTAACCTAACAAGATGTACAACTTATTAGATTCACCTCATTTCTAAAGTAATTTGTTTAGAAAACAATCATCTTCCTTTTTTGAATACTGTACTGTGGGAAATGAGGTAGTTCTGTTCTCTGAATCAGTAGCTGTCTTAAGAAGAGGGTTGAGCGCAGGAAGTTCAAACTCTCCTTGTTTGTGTAATCTAATAAGATATAAAACGTAGTCAATTCACCTCACTTCTAAAGTAGTTTGTTTAGAAAACAATCATCTTCATTCCCAAGAACTGTATTCTGTGAAATTTGCTAGTTCTGTTCTCTAAATCAGTAGCATTCGAAAGAAGAGGGTTGAGTGCAGCAAGTTCAAAGTTTCCTTGTTTGTGTAATCTAACAAGATGTAAAACGTAGTGGATTTGCCTCATTTATAAAGTAGTTTGTTTAGAAAACAATCATCTTCATTTCAAAACACAGTACTGTGTGAAATGAGCTATTTCTGATCTCTGAATCAGTAGTTTTGTTATGAAGAGGGTTGAGTGCAGCAAGTCCAAACTTTCCTTGTTTGTGTAATCTAACAACATATACAACTTAGTAGATTCACCTCATTTCTAACGTAGTTTGTTTAGAATAAAATCATCTTCATTTGACGAACACTGTACTCTGTGAAATAAAGATAGTTCTATTCTTGGAATGAGTTGCTTTCTTACAAAATCGCTTGAGTGCAGCAAGTTCAAACTTTCCTTGTTTGTGTAATCTAACTAGATGTACAAAGTAATAGATTCGCCTCAGTTCTAAAGTTGTTTGTTTAGAAAACAATCATCTTCATTTCTGAAACCTGTATTGTGTGAAATGAGCGAGTTCTGTTCTTGGAATCAGTTGCTTTCTTACGAAGAGTGTCGAGCGCAGAAAGTTCAAACTTTCCTTGTTTGTGTAATATAACAAGATTTACAATCTAGTAAATTCGCCTCACTTCTGAAGTAGTTTGTTTAGAAAACAATCATCTTCATTTCCGAAAACTGTATTGTGTGAAATGAGCTAGCTCGTTTCTCAGAAGCAATTGCTGTCTTACAAAGAGGCCTGAGTACATCAAGTTCAAACATTCCTCGTAAGTGTAATCTAACAAGATGTACAAAATATTAGATTCACCTCATTTCTAAAGTAATTTGTTTAGAAAACAATCTTCTTCGTTCTTGAAAACTGTACTGTGTGAAACGAGCTATTTCTCTTTTCTGAATCAGTAGCTTTCTTAAGAAGAGGGTTGAGTGCAGCAAGTTCAAACTTTTCTTGTTTGTGTAATCTAAGAAAATATACAACTTAGTAGATTCACCTCATTTCTAAAGTAGTTTGTTTAGAAAACAAACATCTTCATTTGCCAAACACTGTACTCTGTGAAATAAGCTAGTTCTGTTCTTGGAATCAGTTGCTTTCCTACAAAATCGCTTGAGTGCAGCAAGTTCAAACTTTCCTGGTTTGTGTAATCTAAGAAGATGTACAAAGTAGTAGCTTCGCCTCACTTCTAAAGTAGTTTGTTTAGAAAAGAAACATCTTCATTGCTGAACACAGTACTGTATGAAATGATCTAGTTCTGTTCTCGGAATCAGTTGCTTTCTTATGAAGAGGGTTGAGTGCAACAAGTTCAAACTTTCCTTGTTTGTGTAATCTAACAAGATGTAAAACGTAGTAGATTTGCCTCATTTCTAAAGTCCTTTGTTTAGAAAACAAACGTCGTCATTTCCGAACACAGTACTGTGTGAAATGAGGTAATTCTGTTCTCAGAATCAGTTGCTTAATACGACGAGAGTTGAGCACAGCAAGTTCAAATTTCCTTGTTTGTGTAATCTAACAAGATGTACAAAGTAGTAGATTCGCCTCACTTCTAAAGTAGTTTGTTTAGAAAACAATCATCTTCATTTCCAAAAACAGTATTGTGTGAAATGAGCTACTTCAGTACTTGGAATCAGTTGCTTTCTTACAAAGAAGCTTGAGTTCAGCACGTTACAACATTCCTAGTTAGTGCAATCAAACAAGTTGTACATTATTAGAATCACCTCATTTGTAAAGTAATTTGTTTAGAAAACAATCCTCTTCGTTTTTGAAAACTACTGTGTGAAAGGAGCTACTTTTGTTCTCTGAATCAGTAGCTTTCTTAAGAAGAGTGTTGAGTGCAGCAAGTTCAAACATTCCTTGATTGTGTAATCTAAGAAGATATACAACTTAGTAGATTCACCTCATTTCTAAAGTAGTTTGTTTTGAAAACAAACATCTTCATTTGCCGAACAATGTACTCTGTGAAATAAGCTAGTTCTGTTCTTGGAATCAGTTGCTTTCTTACAAAATCGCTTGAGTGCAGAAAGTTCAAACTTTCCTTGTTTGTGTAATCTAACACGGTGTACAAAGTATTAGATTCGCCTCACTTCTAAAGTAGTTTGTTTAGAAAAGAATCATCTTCATTTCCTAAAACTGTATTGTGTGAAATGAGCTAGTTCGGTTCTCGGAATGAGTTGCTTTCTTACAAACAGGATTGAGTGCACCAAGTTCAAACATTCCTACTTAGTGTAATCTAACAAGATGTACAACTTAATAGATTCACCTCATTTCTAACGTAATATGTTTAGAAAACAATCACCTTCGTTTTAGAAAACTGTACTCTTAGACATGAGCTAGTTCTGTTCTCTGAATCAGTAGCATTCTTAAGAAGAGGGTTGAGTGCAGCAAGTTCAAACTTTCCTAGTTAGTGTAATCAAACAAGATGTAAATCGTAGTAGATTCACCTCATTTCTAAAGTAGTTTGTTTAGAAAACAAACGTCTTCATTGCCAAACACAATACTGTGTGAAATGAGCTAGTTCTGTTCTCGGAATCAGTTGCCTTCTTGCAAGAGGCTTGAGCGCAGCAAGTTCAAACTTTCCTTGTTTGTTTAACCTAACAAGATGTACAAGGTAGTAGCTTCGCCTCACTTCTAAAGTAGTTTGTTTAGAAAACAAACATCTTCATTGCTGAACACAGTACTGTGTGAAATGAGCTAGTTCTGTTCTCGGAATCAGTTGCTTTCTTATGAAGATGGTTGAGTGCAGCAAGTTGAAACTTTCCGTGTTTGTGTAATCTAACAAGATATAAAACGTAGTAGATTCGCCTCATTTCTAAAGTAGTTTGTTTAGAAAACAAACATCTTCATTTCCGAACTCAGTACTGTATCAAATGCGGTAGTTTTGTTATCTGAATCAGTGGCTTTCTTAAGAAGAGGGTGAGTGCAGCAAGTTCAAACTTTCCTTGCTGGTCTAATCTAACAAGATATACAATGTAGTAGATTCACCTCATTTCTAAAGTAGTTTGTTTAGAAAACAAACATCTTCATTTGCCGAACACTGTACTCTGTGAAACAAGCTAGTTCTATTCTTGGAATCAGTTGCTTTCTTACAAAATTGCTTGAGTGCAGCATGTTCAAACTTTCATTGTTTGTGTAATCTAACAAGATGTACAAAGTAGTATCTTCACCTCACTTCTAAAGTAGTTTGTTTAGAAAACAAACATCTTCATTGCTGAACACAGTACTGTGTGAAATGAGCTAGTTCTGTTCTCGGAATCAGTTGCTTTCTTATGAACAGGGTTGAGTGCAGCATGTTCAAACTTCATTGTGTGAAATGAGGTAGTTCGGTTCTTGGAATCAGTTGTTTTCTTACAAAGAGGCTTGACAGCAGCAAGTTCAAACATCTCTAGTTAGTGTAATTCTAACAAGATGTACGACTTATTAGATTCACCTCATTTCTAAAGTAATTTGTTTAGAAAACAATCATCTTCCTTTTTGAAAACTGTACTGTGTGAAATGTGCTAGTTCAGTTCTCTGCATGAGTAGCTTTCTTAAGAAGAGGGTTGAGTGCTGCAAGTTGAAACTTTCCCTGTTTGTGTAATCTAAGAAGATATACAACTTAGTAGATTCACCTCATTTCTAAAGTAGTTTGTTTAGAAAACAAACATCTTCATTTGCCAAACACTGTACTCTGTGAAATAAGCTAGTTCTGTTCTTGGAATCAGTTGCTTTCCTACAAAATCGTTGAGTGCAGCAAGTTCAAACTTTCCTGGTTTGTGTAATCTAAGAAGATGTACAAAGTAGTAGCTTCACCTCACTTCTAAAGTAGTTTGTTTAGAAAAGAAACATCTTCATTGCTGAACACAGTACTGTATGAAATGATCTAGTTCTGTTCTCGGAATCAGTTGCTTTCTTATGAAGAGGGTTGAGTGCAACAAGTTCAAACTTTCCTTGTTTGTGTAATCTAACAAGATGTAAAACGTAGTAGATTCGCCTCATTTCTAAAGTCCTTTGTTTAGAAAACAAACATCTTCATTTCGAACACAGTACTGTGTGAAATGAGGTAATTCTGTTCTCAGAATCAGTTGCTTTCTTAAGAAGAGAGTTGAGCACAGCAAGTTCAAATTTCCTTGTTTGTGTAATCTAACAAGATGTACAAAGTAGTAGATTCGCCTCACTTCTAAAGTAGTTTGTTTAGAAAACAATCATCTTCATTTCCAAAAACAGTATTGTGTGAAATGAGCTACTTCAGTACTTGGAATCAGTTGCTTTCTTACAAAGAAGTTGAGTTCAGCACGTTACAACATTCCTAGTTAGTGCAATCAAACAAGTTGTACATTATTAGAATCACCTCATTTGTAAAGTAATTTGTTTAGAAAACAATCCTCTTCGTTTTTGAAAACTACTGTGTGAAAGGAGCTACTTTTGTTCTCTGAATCAGTAGCTTTCTTAAGAAGAGTGTTGAGTGCAGCAAGTTCAAACATTCCTTGATTGTGTAATCTAAGAAGATATACAACTTAGTAGATTCACCTCATTTCTAAAGTAGTTTGTTTTGAAAACAAACATCTTCATTGCCGAACAATGTACTCTGTGAAATAAGCTAGTTCTGTTCTTGGAATCAGTTGCTTTCTTACAAAATCGGTTGAGTGCAGAAAGTTCAAACTTTCCTTGTTTGTGTAATCTAACACGGTGTACAAAGTATTAGATTCGCCTCACTTCTAAAGTAGTTTGTTTAGAAAAGAATCATCTTCATTTCCTAAAACTGTATTGTGTGAAATGAGCTAGTTCGGTTCTCGGAATGAGTTGCTTTCTTACAAACAGGATTGAGTGCACCAAGTTCAAACATTCCTACTTAGTGTAATCTAACAAGATGTACAACTTAATAGATTCACCTCATTTCTAACGTAATATGTTTAGAAAACAATCACCTTCGTTTTAGAAAACTGTACTCTTAGACATGAGCTAGTTCTGTTCTCTGAATCAGTAGCATTCTTAAGAAGAGGGTTGAGTGCAGCAAGTTCAAACTTTCCTAGTTAGTGTAATCAAACAAGATGTAAATCGTAGTAGATTCACCTCATTTCTAAAGTAGTTTGTTTAGAAAACAAACGTCTTCATTGCCAAACACAATACTGTGTGAAATGAGCTAGTTCTGTTCTCGGAATCAGTTGCCTTCTTGCAAGAGGCTTGAGCGCAGCAAGTTCAAACTTTCCTTGTTTGTTTAACCTAACAAGATGTACAAGGTAGTAGCTTCGCCTCACTTCTAAAGTAGTTTGTTTAGAAAACAAACATCTTCATTGCTGAACACAGTACTGTGTGAAATGAGCTAGTTCTGTTCTCGGAATCAGTTGCTTTCTTATGAAGATGGTTGAGTGCAGCAAGTTGAAACTTTCCGTGTTTGTGTAATCTAACAAGATATAAAACGTAGTAGATTCGCCTCATTTCTAAAGTAGTTTGTTTAGAAAACAAACATCTTCATTTGAAAACTCAGTACTGTATCAAATGAGGTAGTTTTGTTATCTGAATCAGTGGCTTTCTTAAGAAGAGTGGTGAGTGCAGCAAGTTCAAACTTTCCTTGCTGGTCTAATCTAACAAGATATACAATGTAGTAGATTCACCTCATTTCTAAAGTAGTTTGTTTAGAAAACAAACATCTTCATTTGCCGAACACTGTACTCTGTGAAACAAGCTAGTTCTATTCTTGGAATCAGTTGCTTTCTTACAAAATTGCTTGAGTGCAGCATGTTCAAACTTTCATTGTTTGTGTAATCTAACAAGATGTACAAAGTAGTATCTTCACCTCACTTCTAAAGTAGTTTGTTTAGAAAACAAACATCTTCATTGCTGAACACAGTACTGTGTGAAATGAGCTAGTTCTGTTCTCGGAATCAGTTGCTTTCTTATGAACAGGGTTGAGTGCAGCATGTTCAAACTTCATTGTGTGAAATGAGGTAGTTCGGTTCTTGGAATCAGTTGTTTTCTTACAAAGAGGCTTGACAGCAGCAAGTTCAAACATCTCTAGTTAGTGTAATTCTAACAAGATGTACGACTTATTAGATTCACCTCATTTCTAAAGTAATTTGTTTAGAAAACAATCATCTTCCTTTTTGAAAACTGTACTGTGTGAAATGTGCTAGTTCAGTTCTCTGCATGAGTAGCTTTCTTAAGAAGAGGGTTGAGTGCTGCAAGTTGAAACTTTCCCTGTTTGTGTAATCTAAGAAGATATACAACTTAGTAGATTCACCTCATTTCTAAAGTAGTTTGTTTAGAAAACAAACATCTTCATTTGCCAAACACTGTACTCTGTGAAATAAGCTAGTTCTGTTCTTGGAATCAGTTGCTTTCCTACAAAATCGCTTGAGTGCAGCAAGTTCAAACTTTCCTGGTTTGTGTAATCTAAGAAGATGTACAAAGTAGTAGCTTCGCCTCACTTCTAAAGTAGTTTGTTTAGAAAAGAAACATCTTCATTGCTGAACACAGTACTGTATGAAATGATCTAGTTCTGTTCTCGGAATCAGTTGCTTTCTTATGAAGAGGGTTGAGTGCAACAAGTTCAAACTTTCCTTGTTTGTGTAATCTAACAAGATGTAAAACATAGTAGATTTGCCTCATTTCTAAAGTCCTTTGTTTAGAAAACAAACATCGTCATTTCGAACACAGTACTGTGTGAAATGAGGTAATTCTGTTCTCAGAATCAGTTGCTTAATCGACGAGAGTTGAGCACAGCAAGTTCAAATTTCCTTGTTTGTGTAATCTAACAAGATGTACAAAGTAGTAGATTCGCCTCACTTCTAAAGTAGTTTGTTTAGAAAACAATCATCTTCATTTCCAAAAACAGTATTGTGTGAAATGAGCTACTTCAGTACTTGGAATCAGTTGCTTTCTTACAAAGAGTCTTGAGTTCAGCACGTTACAACATTCCTAGTTAGTGCAATCAAACAAGTTGTACATTATTAGAATCACCTCATTTGTAAAGTAATTTGTTTAGAAAACAATCCTCTTCGTTTTTGAAAACTACTGTGTGAAAGGAGCTACTTTTGTTCTCTGAATCAGTAGCTTTCTTAAGAAGAGTGTTGAGTGCAGCAAGTTCAAACATTCCTTGATTGTGTAATCTAAGAAGATATACAACTTAGTAGATTCACCTCATTTCTAAAGTAGTTTGTTTTGAAAACAAACATCTTCATTTGCCGAACAATGTACTCTGTGAAATAAGCTAGTTCTGTTCTTGGAATCAGTTGCTTTCTTACAAAATCGCTTGAGTGCAGAAAGTTCAAACTTTCCTTGTTTGTGTAATCTAACACGGTGTACAAAGTATTAGATTCGCCTCACTTCTAAAGTAGTTTGTTTAGAAAAGAATCATCTTCATTTCCTAAAACTGTATTGTGTGAAATGAGCTAGTTCGGTTCTCGGAATGAGTTGCTTTCTTACAAACAGGATTGAGTGCACCAAGTTCAAACATTCCTGTTTAGTGTAATCTAACAAGATGTACAACTTAATAGATTCACCTCATTTCTAACGTAATATGTTTAGAAAACAATCACCTTCGTTTTAGAAAACTGTACTCTTAGACATGAGCTAGTTCTGTTCTCTGAATCAGTAGCATTCTTAAGAAGAGGGTTGAGTGCAGCAAGTTCAAACTTTCCTAGTTAGTGTAATCAAACAAGATGTAAATCGTAGTAGATTCACCTCATTTCTAAAGTAGTTTGTTTAGAAAACAAACGTCTTCATTGCCAAACACAATACTGTGTGAAATGAGCTAGTTCTGTTCTCGGAATCAGTTGCTTCTTCTTGCAAGAGGCTTGAGCGCAGCAAGTTCAAACTTTCCTTGTTTGTTTAACCTAACAAGATGTACAAGGTAGTAGCTTCGCCTCACTTCTAAAGTAGTTTGTTTAGAAAACAAACATCTTCATTGCTGAACACAGTACTGTGTGAAATGAGCTAGTTCTGTTCTCGGAATCAGTTGCTTTCTTATGAAGATGGTTGAGTGCAGCAAGTTGAAACTTTCCGTGTTTGTGTAATCTAACAAGATATAAAACGTAGTAGATTCGCCTCATTTCTAAAGTAGTTTGTTTAGAAAACAAACATCTTCATTTCCGAACTCAGTACTGTATCAAATGCGGTAGTTTTGTTATCTGAATCAGTGGCTTTCTTAAGAAGAGGGTGAGTGCAGCAAGTTCAAACTTTCCTTGCTGGTCTAATCTAACAAGATATACAATGTAGTAGATTCACCTCATTTCTAAAGTAGTTTGTTTAGAAAACAAACATCTTCATTTGCCGAACACTGTACTCTGTGAAACAAGCTAGTTCTATTCTTGGAATCAGTTGCTTTCTTACAAAATTGCTTGAGTGCAGCATGTTCAAACTTTCATTGTTTGTGTAATCTAACAAGATGTACAAAGTAGTATCTTCACCTCACTTCTAAAGTAGTTTGTTTAGAAAACAAACATCTTCATTGCTGAACACAGTACTGTGTGAAATGAGCTAGTTCTGTTCTCGGAATCAGTTGCTTTCTTATGAACAGGGTTGAGTGCAGCATGTTCAAACTTCATTGTGTGAAATGAGGTAGTTCGGTTCTTGGAATCAGTTGTTTTCTTACAAAGAGGCTTGACAGCAGCAAGTTCAAACATCTCTAGTTAGTGTAATTCTAACAAGATGTACGACTTATTAGATTCACCTCATTTCTAAAGTAATTTGTTTAGAAAACAATCATCTTCCTTTTTGAAAACTGTACTGTGTGAAATGTGCTAGTTCAGTTCTCTGCATGAGTAGCTTTCTTAAGAAGAGGGTTGAGTGCTGCAAGTTGAAACTTTCCCTGTTTGTGTAATCTAAGAAGATATACAACTTAGTAGATTCACCTCATTTCTAAAGTAGTTTGTTTAGAAAACAAACATCTTCATTTGCCGAAACACAATACTGTGGGAAATGAGCTAGTTCTGTTCTCGGAATCACTTGCCTTCTTGCGAAGAGTGTTGAGTGCAGCAAGTTCAAACTTTCCTTGTTTGCGTAATCTAACAAGATGTAAAAGGTAGTAGCTTCACCTCACTTCTAAAGTAGTTTTTTTAGAAAACAAACATCTTCATTGCTGAACACACTACTGTGTGAAATGAGCTAGTTCTGTTCTCGGAATCAGTTGCTTTCTTATGAAGATGGTTGAGTGCAGCAAGTTCAAACTTTCCTAGTTAGTGTAATCAAACAAGATGTAAATCGTAGTAGATTCACCTCATTTCAAAGGAGTTTGTTTAGAAAACAAACGTCTTCATTGCCAAACACAATACTGTGTGAAATGAGCTAGTTCTGTTCTCGGAATCAGTTGCCTTCTTGCAAGAGGCTTGAGCGCAGCAAGTTCAAACTTTCCTTGTTTGTTTAACCTAACAAGATGTACAAGGTAGTAGCTTCGCCTCACTTCTAAAGTAGTTTGTTTAGAAAACAAACATCTTCATTGCTGAACACAGTACTGTGTGAAATGAGCTAGTTCTGTTCTCGGAATCAGTTGCTTTCTTATGAAGATGGTTGAGTGCAGCAAGTTGAAACTTTCCGTGTTTGTGTAATCTAACAAGATATAAAACGTAGTAGATTCGCCTCATTTCTAAAGTAGTTTGTTTAGAAAACAAACATCTTCATTTCGAACTCAGTACTGTATCAAATGAGGTAGTTTTGTTATCTGAATCAGTGGCTTTCTTAAGAAGAGGGTGAGTGCAGCAAGTTCAAACTTTCCTTGCTGGTCTAATCTAACAAGATATACAATGTAGTAGATTCACCTCATTTCTAAAGTAGTTTGTTTAGAAAACAAACATCTTCATTTGCTGAACACTGTACTCTGTGAAACAAGCTAGTTCTATTCTTGGAATCAGTTGCTTTTTCTTACAAAATTGCTTGAGTGCAGCATGTTCAAACTTTCATTGTTTGTGTAATCTAACAAGATGTACAAAGTAGTATCTTCACCTCACTTCTAAAGTAGTTTGTTTAGAAAACAAACATCTTCATTGCTGAACACAGTACTGTGTGAAATGAGCTAGTTCTGTTCTCGGAATCAGTTGCTTTCTTATGAACAGGGTTGAGTGCAGCATGTTCAAACTTCATTGTGTGAAATGAGGTAGTTCGGTTCTTGGAATCAGTTGTTTTCTTACAAAGAGGCTTGACAGCAGCAAGTTCAAACATCTCTAGTTAGTGTAATTCTAACAAGATGTACGACTTATTAGATTCACCTCATTTCTAAAGTAATTTGTTTAGAAAACAATCATCTTCCTTTTTGAAAACTGTACTGTGTGAAATGTGCTAGTTCAGTTCTCTGCATGAGTAGCTTTCTTAAGAAGAGGGTTGAGTGCTGCAAGTTGAAACTTTCCCTGTTTGTGTAATCTAAGAAGATATACAACTTAGTAGATTCACCTCATTTCTAAAGTAGTTTGTTTAGAAAACAAACATCTTCATTGCCGAACACAATACTGTGGGAAATGAGCTAGTTCTGTTCTCGGAATCACTTGCCTTCTTGCGAAGAGTGTTGAGTGCAGCAAGTTCAAACTTTCCTTGTTTGCGTAATCTAACAAGATGTAAAAGGTAGTAGCTTCACCTCACTTCTAAAGTAGTTTTTTTAGAAAACAAACATCTTCATTGCTGAACACACTACTGTGTGAAATGAGCTAGTTCTGTTCTCGGAATCAGTTGCTTTCTTATGAAGATGGTTGAGTGCAGCAAGTTGAAACTTTCCTTGTTTGCGTAATCTAACAAGATATAAAACGTAGTAGATTCGCCTCATTTCAAAGGAGTTTGTTTAGAAAACAAACATCTTCATTGCCGAACACAGTACTGTGTGAAATGAGCTAGTTTTGTTTTCTAAATCAGTACCTTTCTTAAGAAGAGGGTGAGTGCAGCAAGTTCAAACTTTCCTTGTTTGTGTAATCTAACAAGATATACAACTTAGTAGATTCACCTCATTTCTAAAGTAGTTTGTTTAGAAATCAAACATCTTCATTGCTGAACACAGTACTATGTGATATGAGCTAGTTCTCTCTCAGATTAGTTGCTTTCTTATGAAAAGGGTTGAGTTCAGCAAGTTCAAACTTTCCTTGTTTGTGTAATATAACAAGATGTAAAACGCAGATTATTCGCCTTATTTCTAAAGTAGTTTGTTTAGAAAATAAACATCTTCATTGCAGAACACAGTACTGTGTGAAATGAGCTAGTTGTGTTCTCGTAATCAGTTACTTTCTTACCATGAGGGTTGAGTGCAGCAAGTTCAAACTTTCCTTGTTTGTGTAATCTAACAAGATGTAAAACATAGTAGATTCGCCTCATTTCTAAAGTTGTTTGTTTTGAAAACAGACATCTTCATTGACGAACACAGTACTGTGTAAAATGAGCTAGTTCTGTTCTCGGTATCAGTTGCTTTCTTACGAAGAGGGTTGAGCGCAGCAAGTTCAAACTTTCCTTGTTTGTGTAATCGAACAAGATGTACAAAGCAGTTGCTTCGAATCACTTCTAAAGTAGTTTGCTTAGAAAACAAACATCTTATATGACGAACACAGTACTGTGTGAAATGAGCTAGTTCTCTTCTCGGAATCAGTTGCTTTCTTATGAAAAGGGTTGAGTGCAGCAAGTTCAAACTTTCCTTGTGTGTGCAATCTAACAATATGTACATAGTAGTAGATGTGCCTCACTTCTAAAGTCGTTTGTTTAGAACACAAACATCTTCATTTCCAAAAACTGTATTGTGTGAAATGAGCTAGATCGGTTCTCGGAATCAGTTGCTTTCTTATGAACAGGGATGAGTGAAGCAAGTTCAAACTTTCCTTCGTTGTGTAATGTAACAAGATGTAAAACGTAGTAGATTCGACTCATTTCTTAAGTAGTTTGTTTAGAAAACAAACATCTTCATTTCCGAACACAATACTGTGTGAAATGAGCTAGGTCTGTTATCGGAATGAGTTGCTTTCTTACGAAGAGCGTTGAGCACAGCAAGTTGAAACTTTCCTTGTTCGTGTAATGTAACAAGATGTACAAAGTAGTAGATTCGCCTCACTTCTAAAGTAGATTGTGTAGAAAACAATCATCTTCATATCCGAAAACTGTATTTTATGAAATGAGCTAGTCGGTTTTCGGAATCAGTTGCTTTCTTACAAAGAGGCTTGAGTGCAGCAAGTTAAAACATTCCTAGTTAGTGTAATCTAACAAGATGTACAAGTGAATAAATTCCCCTCATTTCTATAGTAATTAGTTTAGAAAACCATCATCTTAGTTTTTGAAAACTCTTCTGTGTGAAATGAGTTAGTTCTCTTCTCTGAATCAGTTGCTTTCTTACAAAGAGTGTTGAGCACAGCAAATTCAAACTTTCCTTGTTTGTGCAATCTAACAAAATGTGCAAAGTAGTAGCTTCGCCTCTCTTCTAAAGTAGTTTGTTTAGAAAACAAACATCTTCATTTCTGAACACAGTACTGAGTGAAATGGGCTAGTTCTGTTCTCAGAATGAGGTGATTTCTTATGAAAAGGGTTGAGTTCAGCAAGTTGAAACTTTCCTTGTTTGTGTAATATAACAAGATGCAAAACGCAGTAGATTTGCCTCATTTCTAAAGTAGTTTGTTTAGAAAACAAACATCTTCATTGCCGAACACAGTACTGTGTGAAATGAGGTAGTTCTGTTCTCGGAATCAGTTGTTTTCTTACGAAGAGGGTTGAGTGCACCAAGTTCAAACTTTCCCGGTTTGTGTAATCTGACAAGATGTACAAAGTAGTAGCTTCACCTCACTTCTACAGTAGTTTGTTTAGAAAACAAACATCTTCAATGCCAAACACAGTACTGTGTGAAATGAGCTAGTTCTGTTCTCGGAATCAGTTGCTTACTTATGAAAAGGGTTGATTGCAGCAAGTTCAAACTTTCCTTGTTTGTGTAATCTAACAAGATGTAAAACGCAGTAGATTTGCCTCATTTCTAAAGTTGTTTGTTTAGAAAACAAACATCTTCATTGCCGAACACAGTACTGTGTGAAATGAGCTAGTTCTGTTCTCGGAATCAGTTGCTTTCTTATGAAGAAGGTTGAGTGCAGGAAGTTCAAACTTTCCTTGTTTGTGTAATCTAGCAAACTTTAAAACGTAGTAGATTCACCGCATTCCTAAAGTAGTTTGTTTAGAAAACAAACATCTTCATTGCCGAACAGAGTACTGTTTCAAATGAGCTAGTTCTGTTTTCTGAATCAGTTGCTTTCTTACGAAGAGTGTTGAGCTTAGCAAGTTCAAACTTTCCTTGTTTGTGTAATCTAACAAGATGTAAAACATAGTAGATTCGCCTCACTTCTAAAGTAGCTTGTTAAGAAAACAAACATCTTCATTGCCTCACACAGTACTGTGTGAAATGGGCTAGTTCTGTTCTCAGAATCAGTTGCTTTCTTACGAAGAGGGTGGAGCGCACCAAGTTGAAACTTTCCTTGTTTGTGTAATCTAACAAGATGTACAAAGTAGTAGATTCGCCTCACTTCCAAAGTAGTTTGTTTAAAAAAAAATCAACTTCATATTCGAAAAGTGTATTGTATGAATTAAGCTACTTCGGTTCTCGGAATCAGTTGCTTTCTTACAAAGAGTCTTGAGTGCAGCAAGGTCAAACCTTCGTAGTTAGCGTAATCTAACAAGATGTACAACTTAATAGATTCCCGTCATTTCTAAAGTAATTTGTTTAGAAAACAATCATCTTCGTTTTGAAAACATTACTGAGTGAAATGAGCTAGTTCTGTTCTCTGTATCAGTAGCTTTCTTAAGAAGAGTGTTGAGTGCAGCAAGTTCAAACTTTCTTTGTTTGTGTAATCTAACAACATATACAATTTAGTAGATTGACCTCATTTCTAAAGTAGTTTGCTTAGAAAACAAACATCTTCATTTGCCGAACACTGTACTCTGTGAAATAAGCTAGTTCTGATCTTGGAATCAGTTGCTTTCTTACAAAATCGCTGGAGTGCAGCAAGTTCAAACTTTCCTGGTTTGTGTAATCTAAAAAGATGTACAAAGTAGTAGCTTCGCCTCACTTCTAAAGTAGTTTGTTTAGAAAATATCATCTTCATTGCCAAACACAATACTGTGTGAAATGAGCTAGATCTGTTCTCGGAATCAGTTGCTTTCTTACGAAGAGCGTTGAGCGCAGCAAGTTGAAACTTTCCTTGTTTGTGTAATGTAGCAAGTTGTACAAAGCAGTTGATTCGCCTCACTTCTAAACTGGTTTGTGTAGAAAACAATCACCTCCATATCTGAAAACTGTATTGTATAAAATGAGCTAGTTCTGTTCTCGGAATCAGTTGCTTTCTTACAAAGAGGCTTGAGTGCAGTAAGTTCAAACATTCCTAGTTAGTGTAATCTAACAAGATGTACAACTGAATAGGTTCCCCTCATTTCTACTTTTTTTTTTATTTGGAGAGAGAGCCACAGAGAGATTGAGAGGGAGACAGAAATGGGCGCGCCAGCAGTGTCTCAGCTGTTGTGAATGAAATCCAGATGTGTGCGCCCCCTTGTGGGCAAGTGCAGCATTGCGTCCTTGCATCACTTTCCATCTGGCTAAATGTGGGACCTGGAGATTGGAACCGCTAGACATTGGAACCAGCATTCTTAGGCTTAGCAGGCAGGCGCCTTAGCCTTTAAGCCATTTCTCCAGCCCCCCCTCATGTCTAAAGTAATTAGTTTAGAAAACCATCATCTTAGTTTTTGAAAATTCTTCTGTGTGAAATTAGTTAGTTCTGTTCTCTGAATCAGTTGCTTTCTTATAAAGTGTTGAGCACAGCAAGTTCAAACTTTCCTTGTTTGTGTAATTTAACAAGATGTACAAAGTAGTAGCTTCGCCTCACTTCTAAAGTAGTATGTTTAGAAAACAAACATCTTCATTTCTGAACACAGAACTGTGTGAAATGAGTTATTTCTGTTCTCAGAATCAGTTGATTTCTTATGAAAAGGGTTGAGTTCAGCAAGTTCAAACTTTCCTTGTTTCTGTAATATAACAAGATGTAAAAGGCAGTAGATTTGCCTCATTTCTAAAGTAGTTTGTTTAGAAAACAAACATCTTCATTGCCAAACACAGTACTGTGTGAAATGAGCTAGTTCTGTTCTCGGAATCAGTTGCTTTCTTACGAAGAGGGTTGAGTGCAGCAAGTTCAAACATTCCCGGTTTGTGTAATCTCACAAGATGTACAAAGTAGTAGCTTCGCCTCACTTCTACAGTAGTTTGTTTAGAAAACAAACATTTTCAATGCCGAACACAGTACTGTGTGAAATGAGCTAGTTCTGTTCTCGGAATCAGTTGTTTTCTTATGAAAATGGTTGAGTGCAGCAAGTTCAAACTTTCCTTGTTTGTGTAATCTAACAAGATATAAAACGCAGTAGATTCACCTCATTTCTAAAGTAGTTTGTTTAGAAAACAAACATCTTCATTGCCGAACACAGTACTGTGTGAAATGAGCTAGTTCTGTTCTCGGAATCAGTTGCTTTCTTATGAAGAAGGTTGAGTGCAGGAAGTTCAAACTTTCCTTGTTTGTGTAATCGAACAAGATGTACAAAGTAGTAGATTCGCCTCACTTCTAAAGTAGTTTGTTTATATAACAATCATCTTCATATCAGAAAACTGTATTGTATGAAATGAGCTAGTTCGGTTCTCGGAATCAGTTGCTTCTTTACAAAGAGGATTGAGTGCAGCAAGTTCAAACATTCCTAGTCAGTGTAATCTAACAAGATGTACAACTTAATAGATTCCCCTCATTTCTAAAGTAATTTGTTTAGTAAACAATCATCTTCCTTTTTTGAAATCTCTTAAGTGTGAAATGAGTTAGTTCTGTTCTCTGAACCAGTAGCCTTCTTAAGAAGAGGGTTGAGTGCAGCAAGTTCAAACTTTCCTTGTTTGTGTAATATAACAAGATATACAACATAGTAGCTTCACCTCATTTCTAAAGTAGTTTGTTTAGAAAACAAACATCTTCATTTGCCGAACACTGTACTCTGTGAAATAAGCTAGTTCTGTTCTTGGAATCAGTTGCTTTCTTACAAAATCGCTTGAGTGCAGCAAGTTCAAACTTTCCTTGTTTGTGTAATCGAACAAGATGTACAAACTAGTATCTTCTCCTCACTTCTAAAGTAGTTTGTTTTGAAAACAGACATCTTCATTGCCGAACACAGTACTGTGTGAAATGAGCTAGTTCTGTTCTCGGAATCAGTTGCTTTCTTATGAACAGGGATCAGTGAAGCTAGTTCAAACTTTCCTTGTTTGTGTAGTATAAAAAGATGTAAAACGCAGTGGATTCGCCTCATTTCTAAGGTAGTTTGTTTAGAAAAAAAAAATCTTCATCGCCGAACACAGTTCTGTGTGAAATGAGCTAGTTCTGTTCTCGGAATCAGTTGCTTTCTTACAGAGTGTTGAGTGCAGGAAGTTCAAACTTTCCGTGTTTGTGTAATCTAACAAGATGTAGAACGCAGTAGATTCGCCTCATTTCTAAAGTAGTTTGTTTAGAAAACAAACATGTTCATTGCCGAACACTGTACTGTGTGAAATGAGCTAGTTCTGTTCTCAGAATCAGTTGCTTTCTTACAAAGAGGGTTGAGTTCAGCAAGTTCAAACTTCCCTTGTTTGTGTAATCGAACAAGATGTACAAACTAGTAGCTTCACCTCACTTATAAAGTAGTTTCTTTAGAAAACAAACATCTTCATTGCCAAACACAGTACTGTGTGAAATGAGCTAGTTCTGATCTCAGAATCAGTTGCTTTCTTACAAAGAGCGTTGAATTCAGCAAGTTCAAACTTTCCTTGTTTGTGTAATCGAACAGGATGTACAAAGTAGTAACTTCAAATCCCTTGTAAAGTAGATTGTTTAGAAAACAAACATCTACATTGCCGAACAAAGTACTGTGTGAAATAATCTAGTTCTGTTCTCTGAATCAGTGGCTTTGTTAAGGACAGGGTTGAGTGCAGGAAATTCAAACTTTCCTTCTTTGTGTAACCTAACAAGATATACAACTTAGTAGATTCAACTCATTTCTAAAATAGTTTGTTTCGAAAACAAACATCTTCATTGCTGAACACAGTACTGTGTGAAATGAGCTAGTTCTGTTCTCAGAATCAGTTGCTTTCTTATGAAGAAGGTTAAGTGCAGGAAGTTCAAACTTTCCTTGTTTGTGTAATCTAGCTTGCTGTATAAGGTAGTAGATTCGCCTTACTTCTAAAGTAGTTTGCTTAGAAAACAAACATCTTCATTGCCGAACACAGTACTGTGTGAAATGAGCTAGTTCTGTTCTCGGAATCAGTTGCTTTCTTACGAAGAGGGTTGAGCGCAGCAAGTTGAAACTTTCCTTGTTTGTGTAATCGAACAAGATGTACAAAGTAGTAGATTCGCCTCACTTCTAAAGTAGTTTGTTTAGATAACAATCATCTTCATATCAGAAAACTGTATTGTATGAAATGAGCTAGTTCGGTTCTTGGAATCAGTTGCTTCTTTACAAAGAGGCTTGAGTGCAGCAAGTTCAAACATTCCTAGTCAGTGTAATCTAACAAGATGTACAACTTAATAGATTCCCCTCATTTCTAAAGTAATTTGTTTAGTAAACAATCATGTTCCTTTTTTGAAATCTCTTAAGTGTGAAATGAGTTAGTTCTGTTCTCTGAATCAGTAGCCTTCTTAAGAAGAGGGTTGAGTGCAGCAAGATCAAACTTTCCTTGTTTGTGTAATATAACAAGATATACAACTTAGTAGCTTCACCTCATTTCTAAAGTAGTTTGTTTGGAAAACAAACATCTTCATTGGCGAACACAGTTCTGTGTGAAATGAGCTAGTTCCGTTCTCGGAATCAGTTCCTTTCTTAGAAAGAGTGTTGAGTGCAGGAAGTTCAAACTTTCCGTGTTTGTGTAATCTAACAAGATGTAGAACATAGTAGATTCGCCTCATTTCTAAAGTAGTTTGTTTAGAAAACAAACATGTTCATTGCCGAACACTGTACTGTGTGAAATGAGCTAGTTCTGTTCTCGGAATCAGTTGCTTTCTTACAAAGAGGGTTGAGTTCAGCAAGTTCAAACTTCCCTTGTATATGTAATCGAACAAGATGTACAAACTAGTAGCTTCACCTCACTTATAAAGTAGTTTCTTTAGAAAACAAACATCTTCATTGCCAAACACAGTACTGTGTGAAATGAGCTAGTTCTGATCTCAGAATCAGTTGCTTTCTTACAAAGAGCGTTGAATTCAGCAAGTTCAAACTTTCCTTGTTTGTGTAATCGAACAAGATGTACAAATTAGTAGCTTCAAATCCCTTCTAAAGCAGGTTGTTTAGAAAACAAATATCTCCATTTGAAAACTCTTCTGTGTGAAATAATCTAGTTCTGTTCTCTGAATCAGTGGCTTTGTTAAGGAGAGGGTTGAGTGCAGTAAATTCAAACTTTCCTTGTTTGGGAAACCTAACAAGATATACAACTTAGTAGATTCAACTCATTTCTAAAATAGTTTGTTTAGAAAACAAACATCTTCATTTCTGAACACAGTACTCTGTGAAATAAGCTAGTTCTGTTCTCAGAATCAGTTGATTTCTTATGAAAAGGGTTGAGTTCAGCAAGTTCAAACTTTCCTTGTTTGTGTAATATAACAAGATGTAAAAGGCAGTAGATTTGCCTCATTTCTAAAGTAGTTTGTTTAGAAAACAAACATCTTCATTGCCAAACACAGTACTGTGTGAAATGAGCTAGTTCTGTTCTCGGAATCAGTTGCTTTCTTTGAAGAGGGTTGAGTGCAGCAAGTTCAAACTTTCCTTGTTTGTGTAATCTCACAAGATGTACAAAGTAGTAGCTTCACCTCACTTCTACAGTAGTTTGTTTAGAAAACAAACATCTTCAATGCCAAACACAGTACTGTGTGAAATGAGCTAGTTCTGTTCTCTGAATCAGTTGCTTTTCTTATGAAAAGGGTTGAGTGCAGCAAGTTCAAACTTTCCTTGTTTGTGTAATCTAACAAGATATAAAACGCAGTAGATTCAACTCATTTCTAAAGTTAGTTTGTTTAGAAAACAAACATCTTCATTGCCGAACACAGTACTGTGTGAAATGAGCTAGTTCTGTTCTCGAATCAGTTGCTTTCTTATGAAGAAGGTTGAGTGCAGGAAGTTCAAACTTTCCTTGTTTGTGTAATCTAACAAGATTTACAAAGTAGTAGATTCACCTCACTTCTAAAGTAGTTTGTTTATAAAACAAACATCTTCATATCAGAACAGAGTATTGTATTCAAATGAGCTAGTTCTGTTTTGGAATCAGTTGCTTTTTACAAAGAGTGTTGAGTGCAGCAAGTTCAAACATTCCTTGTTTGTGTAATCTAACAAGATGTAAACATAGTAGATTCCCCTCATTTCTAAAGTAATTTGTTTAGAAAACAATCATCTTCATTTTGAAATCTCAGTACTGTGTGAAATGAGTTAGTTCTGTTCTCAGAATCAGTTGCTTTCTTAAGAAGAGGGTGGAGTGCAGCAAGTTGAAACTTTCCTTGTTTGTGTAATATAACAAGATATACAACAGTAGTAGATTCGCCTCATTTCTAAAGTAGTTTGTTTAAAAAAAACATCTTCATTTTCGAAACACTGTATTGTGTGAAATAAGCTAGTTCTGTTCTTGGAATCAGTTGCTTTCTTACAAAAGAGTCTTGAGTGCAGCAAGTTCAAACTTTCCTTGTTTGTGTAATCTAACAAGATGTACAACTTAGTATCTTCTCCTCACTTCTAAAGTAGTTTGTTTTGAAAACAATCATCTTCATTTTGAAAACAGTACTGTGTGAAATGAGCTAGTTCTGTTCTCTGAATCAGTTGCTTTCTTATGAAGAGGGTTGAGTGCAGCAAGTTCAAACTTTCCTTGTTTGTGTAGTATAACAAGATGTACAATTTAGTAGATTGACCTCATTTCTAAGGTAGTTTGTTTAGAAAAAAACATCTTCATTTGCCGAACACTGTTCTGTGTGAAATGAGCTAGTTCTGTTCTTGGAATCAGTTGCTTTCTTACAAAGTGTTGAGTGCAGCAAGTTCAAACTTTCCGTGTTTGTGTAATCTAACAAGATGTGCAAAGTAGTAGATTCGCCTCATTTCTAAAGTAGTTTGTTTAGAAAACAAACATCTTCATTGCCAAACACTGTACTGTGTGAAATGAGCTAGTTCTGTTCTCAGAATCAGTTGCTTTCTTACAAAGAGGGTTGAGTTCAGCAAGTTCAAACTTTCCTTGTTTGTGTAATCGAACAAGATGTACAAACTAGTTGCTTCACCTCACTTATAAACTAGTTTGTTTAGAAAACAATCATCTTCATTATCAAAAACAGTATTGTATGAAATGAGCTAGTTCTGTTCTCAGAATCAGTTGCTTTCTTACAAAGAGGTTGAGTGCAGTAAGTTCAAACTTTCCTTGTTTGTGTAATCTAACAAGATGTACAAACTGAATAGGTTCCTCCTTTCTAAGTTTTTTGTTTAGAAAACAAACATCTACATTGAGACAGAAACAAAGTACTGTGTGAAATAATCAGTTCTGTTCTCTGAATCAGTGCATCACTTTGTCCATCTGGCTAACAGGGTTGAGTGGCAGGAAATTCAAACTTTCCTTCTTTGTGTAACCTAACAAGATATACAACTTAGTAGATCCAGCCCCCTCATTTCTAAAGTAATTAGTTTAGAAAACAAACATCTTCATTTTTGAACACAGTACTGTGTGAAATTAGTTAGTTCTGTTCTCTGAATCAGTTGCTTTCTTATAAAAGGTTAAGTGCAGGAAGTTCAAACTTTCCTTGTTTGTGTAATTTAACAAGATGTATAAGTAGTAGATTCGCCTTACTTCTAAAGTAGTTTGTTTAGAAAACAAACATCTTCATTGCTGAACACAGTACTGTGTGAAATGAGCTAGTTCTGTTCTCAGAATCAGTTGCTTTCTTATGAAGAGGGTTGAGTTCAGCAAGTTCAAACTTTCCTTGTTTGTGTAATATAACAAGATGTACAAAGGTAGTAGATTTGCCTCATTTCTAAAGTAGTTTGTTTAGATAACAATCATCTTCATATCCAAAAACTGTATTGTGTGAAATGAGCTAGTTCTGTTCTTGGAATCAGTTGCTTTTTACAAAGAGGCTTGAGTGCAGCAAGTTCAAACATTCCTAGTTTGTGTAATCTAACAAGATGTACAACTTAATAGATTCCCCTCATTTCTAAAGTAATTTGTTTAGAAAAACAA
The DNA here is from genome assembly GCA_036365145.1 of Orientallactaga sibirica. Taxonomy (NCBI): domain Eukaryota; kingdom Metazoa; phylum Chordata; class Mammalia; order Rodentia; family Dipodidae; genus Orientallactaga; species Orientallactaga sibirica. Next base: position 39,717 of record JAEOAD010002667.1, read on the forward strand.
TCATTTTCCTTTTAAAACAGTACTGTGTGAAATGAGTTAGTTCTGTTCTCTGAATCAGTTGTTTTCTTATGAAAATGGTTGAGTGCAGCAAGTTCAAACTTTCCTTGTTTGTGTAATATAACAAGATATACAACTTAGTAGCTTCACCTCATTTCTAAAGTAGTTTGTTTGGAAAACAAACATCTTCATTGGCGAACACAGTTCTGTGTGAAATGAGCTAGTTCTGTTCTCGGAATCAGTTGCTTTCTTAGAAAGAAGGTTGAGTGCAGGAAGTTCAAACTTTCCTTGTTTGTGTAATCTAACAAGATGTACAAACATAGTAGATTCGCCTCATTTCTAAAGTAGTTTGTTTATAAAACAATCATCTTCATTATCAGAACACTGTATTGTGTGAAATGAGCTAGTTCTGTTCTCGGAATCAGTTGCTTTTTACAAAGAGGGTTGAGTGCAGCAAGTTCAAACTTCCCTTGTCAGTGTAATCTAACAAGATGTACAAACTAGTAGATTCACCTCATTTATAAAGTAGTTTGTTTAGAAAACAATCATCTTCATTGCCAAACTCAGTACTGTGTGAAATGAGTTAGTTCTGTTCTCTGAATCAGTTGCTTTCTTAGAAGAGGGTTGAGTGCAGCAAGTTCAAACTTTCCTTGTTTGTGTAATCGAACAAGATGTACAAATTAGTAGCTTCAAATCCCTTCTAAAGCAGGTTGTTTAGAAAACAAATATCTCCATTGCTGAACAAAGTACTGTGTGAAATAATCTAGTTCTGTTCTCTGAATCAGTGGCTTTGTTAAGGAGAGGGTTGAGTGCAGTAAATTCAAACTTTCCTTGTTTGGGAAACCTAACAAGATATACAACTTAGTAGATTCAACTCATTTCTAAAATAGTTTGTTTAGAAAACAAACATCTCCATTTGCCGAACATTGTACTCTGTGAAATAAGCTAGTTCTGTTCTTGGAATCAGTTGCTTTCTTACAAAATCGCTTGTGTAGCAAGTTCAAACTTTGCTTGTTTGTGTAATCTAACAAGATGTACAAAGTAGTAGCTTCACCTCACTTCTAAAGTAGTTTGTTTAGGAAACAGACATCTTCATTGCCGAACACAGTACTGTGTGAAATGAGCTACTTCTGTTCTCGGAATCAGTTGCTTTCTTATGAACAGGGATGAGTGAAGCAAGTTCAAACTTTCCTTGTTTGTGTAATCGAACAAGATGTACAAAGTAGTAGCTTCAAATCATTTCTAAAGTAGTTTGTTTAGAAAACAAACATGTCCATTGCTGAACAAAGTACTGTGTGAAATAAGCTAGTTCTGTTCTCAGAATCAGTTGCTTTGTTACAAAGAGGGTTGAGTGCAGCAAGTTCAAACTTTCCTTGTTTGTGTAATCGTAACAAGATATACAACTTAGTAGATTCAACTCATTTATAAAATAGTTTGTTTAGAAAACAAACATCTTCATTGCCAAACACAGTACTCTGTGAAATGAGCTAGTTCTGTTCTTGGAATCAGTTGCTTTCTTACAAAATCGCTTGTGTTCAGCAAGTTCAAACTTTCCTTGTTTGTGTAATCTAACAAGATGTACAAAGTAGTAACTTCACCTCACTTCTAAAGTAGTTTGTTTAGAAAACAAACATCTTCATTGCCGAACAAAGTACTGTGTGAAATAATCTAGTTCTGTTCTCTGAATCAGTGGCTTTCTTATGAACAGGGTTGAGTGCAAGAAAGTTCAAACTTTCCTTGTTTGTGTAACCTAACAAGATATAAAACTTAGTACATTTCAACTCATTTCTAAAATAGTTTGTTTAGAGAACAAACATCTTCATTGCCGAACACAGTTCTGTGTGAAATGAGCTAGTTCTAGTCTCAGAATCAGTTGCTTTCTTACAAAGAGGGTTGAGTGCAGCAAGCTCAAAATTTCTTGTTTGTGTAATCTAATAAGATGTAAAACGTAGTAGATTCGCCTTATTTCTAAAGTAGTTTCTTTAGAAAACAAACATCTTCATTGCCTTACACAGTACTGTGTGAAATGTGCTAGTTCTGTTCTCAGAATCAGTTTCTTTCTTAAGGAGAGGGTTGAGCGCACCAAGTTGAAACTTTCCTTGTTTGTCTAATCGCACAAGATGTATAAAGTAGTAGATTCGCCTCACTTCTAAAGTAGTTTGTTTAGAAAACAATCATCTTCATATCTGAAAACTGTATTGTATGAAATGAGCTAGTTCGGTTCTCAGAATCAGTTGCTTTGTTACAAAGAGGCTTGAGTGGAGCAAGTTCAAACATTCCTAGTTAGTGTAATCTAAGAAGATGTACAACTTATAGATTCCCCTCATTTCTAAAGTAATTTGTTTAGAAAACAATCATCTTCGTTTTTGGAAACTCTTAAGTGTGAAAGGAGTTAGTTCTGTTCTCTGAATCAGTAGCCTCCTTAAGAAGAGGGTTCAGTGCAGCAAGTTCAAACTTTCCTTGTTTGTTTAATTTAACAAGATATACAACTTAGTAGATTTCACCTCATTTCTAAAGTAGTTTGTTTGGAAAACAAACATCTTCATTTGCCGAACACAGTTCTGTGTGAAAATGAGCTAGTTCTGTTCTTGGAATCAGTTCCTTTCTTAGAAAAGTGTTGAGTGCAGGAAGTTCAAACTTTCCGTGTTTGTGTAATCTAACAAGATGTAGAACATAGTAGATTCGCCTCATTTCTAAAGTAGTTTGTTTAGAAAACAAACATGTTCATTGCCGAACACAGTACTGTGTGAAATGAGCTAGTTCTGTTCTCAGAATCAGTTGCTTTCTTACAAAGAGGGTTGAGTTCAGAAAGTTCAAACTTTCCTTGTTTGTGTAATTTAACAAGATGTACAAACTAGTAGCTTCACCTCATTTATAAAGTAGTTTGTTTAGAAAACAAACATCTTCATTGCCAAACACAGTACTGTGTGAAATGAGCTAGTTCTGATCTCAGAATCAGTTGCTTTCTTACAAAGAGAGTTGAGTGCAGCAAGTTCAAACTTTCCTTGTTTGTGTAATCTAACAAGATGTACAAATTAGTAGCTTTTGCCCCATTTCTAAAGCAGGTTGTTTAGAAAACAAACATCTCCATTGCTGAACAAAGTACTGTGTGAAATAATCTAGTTCTGTTCTCTGAATCAGTGGCTTTCTTTCAAAGAGGTTGGAGTGCAGTAAGTTCAAACTTTCCTTGTTTGGGAAACCTAACAAGATATACAACTTAGTAGATTCAACTCATTTCTAAAATAGTTTGTTTAAAAACAAACATCTCCATTTTTGAACATTGTACTCTGTGAAATAAGCTAGTTCTGTTCTTGGAATCAGTTGCTTTCTTAAAAGAGGGTTGGGTGCAGCAAGTTCAAACTTTGCTTGTTTGTGTAATCTAACAAGGTGTACAAAGTAGTAGCTTCACCTCACTTCTAAAGTAGTTTGTTTAGGAAACAGACATCTTCATTGCCGAACACAGTACTGTGTGAAATGAGCTACTTCTGTTCTCGGAATCAGTTGCTTTCTTATGAACAGGGATGAGTGAAGCAAGTTCAAACTTTCCTTGTTTGTGTAATCGAACAAGATGTACAAAGTAGTAGCTTCAAATCCCTTCTAAAGCAGATTGTTTAGAAAACAAACATCTCCATTGCTGAACAAAGTACTGTGTGAAATAATCTAGTTCTGTTCTCTGAATCAGTGGCTTTGTTAAGGAGAGGGTTGAGTGCAATAAATTCAAACTTTCCTTGTTTGGGAAACGTAACAAGATATACAACTTAGTAGATTCAACTCATTTCTAAAATAGTTTGTTTAGAAAACAAACATCTTCATTTGCCGAACATTGTACTCTGTGAAATAAGCTAGTTCTGTTCTTGGAATCAGTTGCTTTCTTACAAAATCGCTTGTGTTCAGCAAGTTCAAACTTTGCTTGTTTGTGTAATCTAACAAGATGTACAAAGTAGTAGCTTCACCTCACTTCTAAAGTAGTTTATTTTGAAAACATACATCTTCATTGGCGAACACAGTACTGTGTAAAATGAGCTACTTCTGTTCATGGAATCAGTTGCTTTCTTATGAACAGGGATGAGTGAAGCAAGTTAAAACTTTCCTTGTTTGTGTAATCTAACAAGATGTAAAACGTAGTAGATTCGCCTCATTTCTAAAGCAGCGTGTTTAGAAACCAAACATCTTCATTGGCCAACACAGTACTGTGTGAAATGAGCTAGTTCGGTTCTCGGAATCAGTTGCTTTCTTATGAAAAGGGTTGAGTGCAGCAAGTTCAAACTTTCCTTGTTTGTGTAATTTAACAAGCAAGTTTAATTCGCCTCATTTTCTTGTTTGTGTAATCTTCTAACACAGTACTGTGTGAAAGTAGTCTGTTCGAATCACTTTTCTGAAGAGGGTTGAGAGCAGCAAGTTTAAACTTTTGTTTAACACGATGTACAAAAACAACTTCTATCATCAATCATCTTCATATTTGAAAACTGTATTGTATGAAATGAGCTAGTTCCGTTCTCGGAATCAGTTGCTTTCTGACAAAAAGGCTTCAGTGCAGCAAGTTCAAACATTCCTAGTTAGTGTAATCTAATAAGATGTACAACTTAATAGATTCCCCTCATTTCTAACGTAATTTGTTTAGAAAAGAATCATCTTCGTTTTTGAAAATTCTTAAGTGTGAAATGAGTTAGTTCTGTTCTCTGAATCGGTAGCTTTCTTAAGAAGAGGGTTGAGTGCAGCAAGTTCAAACTTTCCTTGTTTGTGTAATATAACAAGATATACAACTTAGTAGATTCACCTCATTTCTAAAGTAGTTTGTTTAGAAAACAAACATCGTCATTTGCCGAACACTGTACTCTGTGAAACAAGCTAGTTCTCTTCTTGAAATCAGTTGCTTTCTTAAAAAATCGCTTGAGTGCAGAAAGTTCAAAGTTTCCTGGTTTGTGTAATCTAACAAGATGTACAAAGTAGTAGCTTCGCCTCACTTCTAAAGTAGTTTGTTTAGAAAACAGACATCTTCATTGCCGAACACAGTACTGTGTGAAATGAGCTAGTTCTGTTCTCGGATCAGTTGCTTTATTATGAACAGGGTTGAGTGATGAAAGTTCAAACTTTCCTTGTTTGTGTAATTTAACAAGATGTAAAACGTAGTAGAATCGCCTCATTTCTAAAGTACCTTGTATGGAAAACAAACACCTTCATTGCTGAACACAGTACTGTGTCAAATGAGCTAGTTCGTCTCTCGGAATCGGTTGCTTTCTTATGATGAATGTTGAGTACAGGAAGTTCAAACTTTCCTTGTTTGTGTAATCTAGCAAGCTTTAAAACGTGGTAGACTCGCCTCATTTCTAAAGTAGTTTGTTTAGAAAACAAACATCTTCATTGTCGAACACAGTACTGTGTCAAATGAGCTAGTTCTGTTCTCGGAACCAGTGGCTCTCTTACGAAGAGGGTTGAGTGCAGTATGTTCAAAATTTCCTTGTTTGTGTAATCTAACAGGATGAACAAAGTAGTAGCTTTGCCTCACTTCTAAAGTAGTTTGTTTGGAAAACAAACATCTTCATTTTGGAACAAAGTATTGTGTGAAATGAGCTTGTTCTATTCTCAGAATCAGTAGCTTTCTTATGAAAAGCGTAGAGTGCAGAAAGTTCAAACTTTCCTTGTTTGTGTAATATAACAAGATGTAAAACGCAGTAGATTCGCCTGATTTCTAAAGTAGTTTGTTTAGAAAACAAACATGTTCATTCTCAAACATAGAACTGTGTGAAATGAGCTAGTTCTGTTTTCAGAATCAGTTGCTCTCTTACACAGAGGGTTGAGTGCAGCAAGTTCAAACTTTCCTTGTTTGTGTAATCGAACAAGATGTACAAAGCAGTAGCTTCACTGCCCTTCTAAAGTAGTTTGTTTAGAAAACAAACATCTTCATTGCCGAACACAGTACTGTGTGAAATGAGCTACTTCTGTTGTCGGAATCAGTTGTTTTCTTACAAAGAGGGTTGAGTGCAGCAAGTTCAAACTTTCCTTTGTTTGTGTAATCGAACAAGATGTACAAAGTAGTAGCTTCGACTCACTTCTTAAGGAGTGTGTTTAGAAAACAAACATCTTCATTGCCGAACACAGTACTGTGTGAAATGAGCTAGTTCTCTTCTCAGAATCATTTGGTCTCTTACAAAGAGGGTTGAGAGCAGCAAGTTCAAACTTTCCTTGTTTGTGCAATCTAATAAGATGTACAACGTAGTCACTTTGCCTCACTTCTAAAGTGGTTTTTTTAAGAAAACAAGCATCTTCATTGCCGAACACAGTACTGTGTGAAATGAGCAAGATCTGTTCTCAGAATCAGTAGCTTTCTTATGAAAAGCGTTGAGTGCAGAAAGTTCAAACTTTCCTTGTTTGTGTAATATAACAAGATGTAAAACGCAGTAGATTCGCCTGATTTCTAAAGCAGTTTGTTTAGAAAACAAACATGTTCATTCTCGAACACAGTACTGTGTGAAATGAGCTAGTTCTGTTCTCAGAATCAGGTGCTTTCTTACAAAGAGGGTTGAGTGCAGCAAGTTCAAACTTTCCTTGTTTGTGTAATCTAACAAGATGTACAAAGGAGTAGCTTCGCCTCACTTCTAAAGTAGTTTGTTTAGAAAACAAACATCTTCATTGCTGAACATAGAACTGTGTGAAATGAGCTAGTTCTGTTTTCAGAATCAGTTGCTCTCTTACACAGAGGGTTGAGTGCAGCAAGTTCAAACTTTCCTTGTTTGTGTAATCTAACAAGATGTACAAAGCAGTACCTTCGCTGCCCTTCTAAAGTAGTTTGTTTAGAAAACAAACATCTTCATTGCCGAACACAGTACTGTGTGAAATGAGCTACTTCTGTTGTCGGAATCAGTTGTTTTCTTACAAAGAGGGTTGAGTGCAGCAAGTTCAAACTTTCCTTGTTTGTGTAATCGAACAAGATGTACAAAGTAGTAGCTTCGACTCACTTCTTAAGGAGTTTGTTTAGAAAAGAAACATCTTCATTGCCGAACACAGTACTGTGTGAAATGAGCTAGTTCTCTTCTCAGAATCATTTGGTCTCTTACAAAGAGGGTTGAGCGCAGCAAGTTCAAACTTTCCTTGTTTGTGCAATCTAATAAGATGTACAATGTAGTCACTTCGCCTCAGTTATAAAGTGTTTTTTTATCAATATATATTTTTTATTTATATTATTCTGATTTTACATTCATAGTATTGGTTCCATTGTCCTCCTCCCCTTCCTCCCACTTTCAAAGGGGCCCTCATCAATGGGGAATGTTTATCATGCATTGTGAGTTTGCTCAAGAGTTCTGGTGGATAGGCCCCAGTCTCTGTGCATAATGCCCCAACTTGTGACTCTAACAATCTTTCCGCCCCCTCTTCCGCGAGTTTCCCTGAGCCACATTGGGTTAAGAAAACAAGCATCTTCATTGCCGAACACAGTACTGTGTGAAATGAGCAAGATCTGTTCTCAGAATCAGTTGCTTTCTTATGAAAAGGTTTGAGTTCAACAAGTTCAAACTTTCCTTGTTTGTGTAATATAAAAAGATGTGAAATGCAGTAGATTTGCCTCATTTCTAAAGTAGTTTGTTTAGAAAACAAACATCTTCTTTGCCGAACATAGTACTGTGTGAAATGAGCTAGATCTGTTCTCGGAATCAGTTGCTTTCTTACCACGAGTTGTGGAGTGCAGAAAGTTCAAACTTTCCTTGTTTGTGTATTCTAACAAGATGTAAAACGTAGTAGATTTGCCTCATTTCTAAAGTAGTTTGTTTAGAAAAAAAACATGTTCATTGCCGAACACAGTACTGTGTGAAATGAGCTAGTTCTGTTCTCGGAATAAGTTGCTTTCTTACAAAGAGGTTTGAGTGCAGCAAGTTAAAACTTTCCTTCTTTGTGTAATCTAACAAGGTGTACAAAGTAGTAGCTTCACCTCACTTCTAAAGTAGTTTGTTTAGAAAACAAACATCTTCATTGCCGAACACAGTACTGTGTGAAATGAGCTAGTTCTGTTTTCTGAATCAGTAGCTTTCTTAAGAAGAGGGTTCAGTGCAGCAAGTTCAAACTTTCCTTGTTTGTGTAATCGAACAAGATGTACAAAGTAGTAGCTTCGCCTCCTTTTAAGTAGTTTGTTTAGAAAACAAACATCTTCATTGCAGAACACAGTACTGTGTGAAATGAGCTAGTTCTGTTCTCGGAATCAGTTGCTTTCTTATGAAAAGGTTTGAGTGCAGAAAGTTCAAACTTTCCATGTTTGTGTAATATATCAAGAAGTAAAACGCATTAGATTCACCTCATTTCTAAAGTAGTTGGTTTAGAAAAAAAACATCTTCGTTGGTGAACACAGTACTGTGTGAAATGAGCTAGTTCTCTTCTCAGAATCAGTTGCTCTCTTACAAAGATCTTTGAGTTCAGCAAGTTCAAACTTTTCTTGTTTGTGCAATCTAACAAGGTATATAAAGTAGTAGCTTCGCCTAACTTCTAAAGTAGTTTGTTTAGAAAACAAACATCTTCAATGCCGAACACAGTACTGTGTGAAATGAGCTAGTTCTGTTCTCGGAATCAGTTGCTTTCTTATGAAAAGGGTTGAGTACAGCAAGTTCAAACTTTCCTTGTTTGTGTAATATAAAAGATGTAAAACGCAGTAGATTCTCCTCCTTTCTAAAGTAGTTTGTTTAGAAAACAAACATTGTCATTGCCGAATACAGTATGGTATGAAATGAGCTAGTTCTGTTCTCGGAATCAGTTCCTTTCTTACCACGAGGGTTGAGTGCAGCCAGTTCAAACTTTCCTAGTTTGTGTAATATAACAAGATGTAAAACGTAGTAGATTTGCCTCATTCCTAAAGTAGTCTGTTTAGAAAACAAACATCTTCATTGCCGAACACAGTACTGTGTGAAATGAGCTAGTTCTGCGGTCGGAATCAGTTGTTTTCTTACAAAGAGGGTTGAGTGCAGCAAGTTCAAACCTTCCTTGTTTGTGTAATCGAACAAGTTGTACAAAGTAGTAGCTTCGCCTCACTTCTATAGGAGTTGGTTTAGAAAACAAGCATCTTCATTGCCGAACACAGTACTGTGTGAAATGAGCTAGTTCTGTTCTCGGAATCAGTGGCTTTCTTACAAAGAGGGTTGAGTGCAGCAAGTTCAAACTTTCTTTGTTTGTGTAATATAACAAGATGTAAAACGCAGTAGATTTTCCTCAATTCTAAAGTAGTTTCTTTAGAAAACAAACATCTTCATTGCCGAATACGGTACAGTGTGAAAAGACCTAGTTCTGTTCGCGGAATCAGTTCCTTTCTTACAAATAGATTTGAGTGCAGCAAGTTCAAACTTTCCTTGTTTATATAATCTAAAAAGATGTAAAACGTAGTAGATTTGCCTCATTTCTAAATTAGTTTGTTTAGAAAACGAACATCTTCATTGCTGAACACAGTACTGTGTGAAATGAGGTAGTTCTGTTGTCAGAATCAGTTGCTTTCCTATGAAAAGGGTTGAGTGCAGCAAGTTCAAACTATCCTTGTTTGTGTAATATACCAAGATGTCAAACGCAGCAGATTCACGTCATTTCTAAAGTAGTTTGTTTAGAAAACAAACACTTCATTGCCGAACATAGTACTGTGTGAAATGAGCTAGTTGTTTCTCGGAATCAGTTGTTGTCTTACAAAGATGCTTGCATGCCGCACGTTCAAATATTCCTAGTTAGTGTAATCTAACAAGATGTACAGCTTAATAGATTCACCTCAATTCTAAAGTAATTTGTTAAGAAAACAATCACTTTCATTTTTGAAAACTGTGCTGTGTGAAATGAGCTAGTTCTCCGCTCTGAATCAGTTGCTTTCTTATGAAGAGGTTGAGTGCAGCAAGTTCAAACTTTCCTTGTTTGTGTAATCTAACACGATGTACAAAGAATTAGATTCGCCTCACTGCTAAAGTACTTTGCTTAGAAAACAAACATCTTCATTGTCAAACTCAGTACTGTATGAAATGACGTAGTTCTGTTCTCGGAATCAGTTGCTTTCTACCAAGTGGGTTGAGTGCAGCAAATTCAAACTTTCCTTGTTTGTGTACTCTAACAAGATGTAAAACGTAGTAAATTCGCCTCATTTCTAAAGTACTTTGTTTAGAAAACAAACATGTTCATTGCCAAACACAGCACTGTTTGAAATGAGGTAGTTCTGTTCTCGGAATCAGTTGCTTTCTACGAAGAGGGTTGAGCGCAGCAAGTTCAAACTTTCCTTGTTTGTGCAATCTAACAAGATGTACAAAGTAGTAGCTTCGTCTCACTTCTAAAGTAGTTTGTTTAGAAAACAAATATCTTCATTGCCAAACACAGGACTGTGTGAAATGAGCTAGTTCTGTTCTCAGAATCAGTTGCTTTCTTATGAAAAGGGCTGAGTGCAGCAAGTTCAAACATTCCCAGTTAGTGTAATCTAACAAGATGTACAACTCATTAGATTCACCTCATTTCTAAAGTAATTTGTTTAGAAAACCATCATCTTCCTTTCTGAAAACTGTACTGTGTGAAATGAGCTAGTTCTGTTTCAGAATCAGTTGCTTTCTTACGAAGAGGGTTGAGCGCAGGAAGTTCAAACTTTCCTTGTTTGTGTAATCTAACAAGATATACAAAGTAGTAGCTTCGCATCACTTCTAATGTAGCTTGTTTAGAAAACAAACATCTTCATTGCCGAATACAGTACTGTGTTATATGAGCTCGTTCTATTCTCGTAATCAGTTGCTTTCTTTCAAACTGGGTTGAGTGCAGCAAGTTCAAACTTTCCTTGTTTGTGTAATCTAATAAGATCTACTCCTTAGTAGATTCACCTCATTTCTAAAGTAGTTTGTTTAGAAAAGAAATATCTTCATTTGCCGAACACTGTACTCTGTGAAATGAGCTCGTTCTGTTCTCGGAATCAGTTGATTTCTTATGAACATGTTGAGTGCAGCAAGTTCAAACTTTCCTTGTTTGTGTTATCTAAGAAGTTGTAAAACATAGTGGATTCGCCTCATTTCTAAAGTAGTTTTGTAGAAAACAAACATCTTCATTGTCAAACACAGTCCTGTGTGAAATGAGCTAGTTCTGTTCTCAGAATCAGTTGCTTTCTTACGAAGAGGGTTGAGCGCAGCAACTTCAAACTTTCCTTGTTTGTGTACTCTAACAAGATGTACAAAGTAGTAGCTTCGCCTCACTTCTAAAGTAGTATGTTTAGGAAACAAACATCTTCATTGCCGAAGACAGTACTGTGTGAAATGAGCTATTTCTGTTCTCTGAATCAGTTGCTTTCTTATGAAAAGGGCTGAGTGCAGCAAGTTGAAACTTTCCTCGTTTGCGTAATCGAACAAGATGTAAAACGTAGTAGATTCGCCTCATTTCTAAAGCAGTTTTTAGAAAACAAACATCTTCATTGCCGAACACAGTACTGTGTGAAATAAGCTGGTTCTGTTCTCTGAATCAGTAGCTTTCTTAAGAAGAGGGTTCACTTCAGCAATTCCAACTATCCTTGTTTGTGTAATCAAAGAAGATATACAACTTAGTTGATTCACCTCATTTCTAAAGTAGTTTGTTTAGAAAACAAACATCTTCATTTGCCAAACACTGTACTCTGTGAAATAATCTAGTTCTGTTTTTGGAATCAGTTCCTTTCTTACAAAATCGCTTGAGTGCAGCAAGTTCAAACTTTCCTTGTTTGTGTAATGTAACAAGATGTACAAAGTAGTAGCTTCGCCTAACTTCTAAAGTATTTTTTTAGAAAACAGACATCTTCATTGCCGAACACAGTACTGTGTGAAATGAGCTAGTTCTGGTCTCGGAATCAGTTGCTTTCTTATGAACATGGTTGAGTGAAGCAAGTTCAAACTTTCATTGTTTGTGTAATTTAACAAGATGTAAAACGTAGTAGTTTCGCCTCTTTTCTAAAGTAGCTTTTTTATAAAACAAACATCTTCATTGCCAAACACAGGACTGTGTGAAATGAGCTAGTTCTGTTCTCGGAATCAGTTGCTTTCTTATGAAGAAGGTTTTGTGCAGGAAGTTCAAACTTTCTTTTTTTGTGTAATCTAGCAAGCTGTAAAACGTAGTAGATTCGCCTCATTTCTAAAGTAGTTTGTTTAGAAAACAAACATTTTCATTGCCAAACACAGTACCGGGTCAAATGAGCTAGTTCTGTTCTCGGAATCAGTTGCTCACTTACGAAGAGGGTTGAGTGCAGCAAGTTCAAACTTTTATTCTTTGTGTAATCTAACAAGATGTACAAAGTAGTAGCTTCACCTCACTTCTAAAGTAGTTTGTTTAGAAAACAAACATCTTCATTGCCGATAACTGCACTGTGTGAAATGAGCTAGTTCTGTTCTCGGAATCAGTTGATTTCTTACAAAGAGGGTTGAGTTCAGCAGGTTGAAGCTTTCATTGTTTGTGTAATATAACAAGATGTAAAACGCAGTAGATTGGCATCATTTCTAAAGTAGTTTCTTTAGAAAACAAACATCTTCATTGCCGAACACAGTACTCTGTCAAATGAGCTGGTTCTGTTCTCGGAATCAGTTGCTTTCTTACCACGAGGGTTGAGTGCAGCAAGTTCAAACTTTCCGTGTTTCTGTAATCTAACAAGATGTAAAACATAGTAGACTTGCCTCATTTCTAAAGTAGTTTGTTTAGAAAACAAACATCTTCATTGCCGAACATTGTACTGTGTGAAATGAGTTAGTTCTGTTCTCGGAATCAGTTGCTTTCTTACAAAGAGGGTTGAGAGCAGCAATTTCAAACTTTCCTTGTTTGTGTAATCTAACAAGATGTACAAAGTAGTACCTTCAACTCACTTCTAACATAGTTTCTTTAGAAAACAAACACGTTTAATGCCAAACACAGTACTGTGTGAAATGAGCTAGTTCTGTTCTCGGAATCAGCTGCTTTCTTATGAAAAGGGTTGAGTGCAGCAAGGTCAAACTTTCCTTGTTTGTGAAATATAACAAGATATAAAAGGCAGTACATTCACCTCATTTCTAAAGTAGTTTGTTTAGAAAACAAACATCTTCATTGACAAACACAGTACTGTGTCAAATGAGTTAGTTCTGTTCTCTGAATCAGTAGCTTTCTTAAGAAGAGGGTTGAGTGCAGCAAATTCAAACTTTCCTTGTTTGTGTAATCTAACAAGATATACAACTTAGTAGATTCACCTCATTTCTAAAGTAGTTTGTTTAGAAAACAAACATCTTCATTTGCTGAACACTGTACTCTGTGAAATAAGCAATTTATGTTCTTGGAATCAGTTGCTTTCTTACAAAATAGCTTGACTGCAGCAAGTTCAAACTTTCCTGGTTTGTGTAATCTAACAAGATGTACAAAGTAGTAGCTTCGCCTCACTTCTAAAGTAGTTTGTTTAGAAAACAAACATCTTCATTGCCAAACACAGTACTGTGTTAAATGAGCAAGTTCTGTTCTCGGAATCAGTTGCTTTCTTATGAAAAGGGTAGAGTGCAGCAAGTTCAACCTTTCCTTTTTTGTGTAATATACCAAGATGTAAAACGAAGTAGATTCGCCTCAAATCTAAAGTAGTTTTTTAGAAAGCAAACATCTTCATTGCTGAACACAGTACTGTGTGAAATGAGCTAGTTCTGTTCTCGGAATCAGTTGCTTTTTACTACGAGGGTTGAGTGCAGCAAGTTCAAACTTTCCTTCTTTATGTAATCTAACAAGATGTAAAACGTAGTAGATTCGCCTCACTTCTAAAGGAGTTTGTTTAGAATACAATCATCTTCATTTCTGAAAACTGTATTGTGTGAAATGAGCTAGTTTGGTTTTCGGAATCAGTTGCTTTCTTACAAACACGCTTCAGTGCAGCAAGTTCAAACTTTCCTAGTTAGTGTAATCTAACAAGATGTACAACTTAGTGGATTCAACTCATTTCTAAAGCAATTTGTTTAGAAAACAATCATCTTCATTTTTGAAAACTGTACTGTGTGAAATGAGCTAGTTCTGTTCTCTGCATCAGTAGCTTTCTTAGAAGAGGGTTGAGTGCAGCAAGTTCCAACTTTCCTTGTTTGTGTAATCTAACAAGATATACAACTTAGTAGATTCACCTCATTTCTAAAGTAGTTTGTTTAGAAAACAAACATCCTCATTTCCCGAACCCTGTACTTTGTGAAATAAGCTAGTTCTGTTCGGGAATCCGTTGCTTTCTTACAAAATCGCTTGAGGGCAACAAGTTCAAACTTTCCTGGTTTGTGTAATCTAACAAGATGTACAACATAGTAGATTCGCCTCACTTCTAACGTAGTTTGTTTAGAAAACAATCATCTTCATTTCCGAAAAGAGTATTATGTGAACTGAGCTCATTCGGGTCTTGGAATCAATTGCTTTCTTACAAAGAGTCCTGAGTGCAGCAAGTTCAAACATTCCTAGTTAGTGTACTCTAACAAGATGTACAACTTAATAGATTCACCTCATTTCTAAAGTAATATGTTTAGAAAACAATCATCTTCATTTTTGAAAACTGTACTGTGTGAAATGAGCTAGATCTGTTCTCTGAATCAGTCGGTTTCTTAAGAAGAGGATTGACTGCAGCAAGATCAAACTTTCCTCGTTTGTGTAATCTAACAAGATATACATCTTAGTAGATTCACCTCATTTCTAAAGTAGTTTGTTTATAAAACAAACATCTTCACTTGCCGAACACTGTACTCTGTGAAATAATCTAGTTCTGTGCTTGTAATCAGTTGGTTCTTACAAAATCACTTGAGTGCAGCAAGTTTAAACTTTCCTTGTTTGTGTAATCTAACAAGATGTACAAAGTAGTAGCTTCACCTCACTTCTAAAGTAGTTTGTTTAGAAAACAAACATCTTTATTGCCAAACACAGTACTGTGTGAAATGAGCTAGTTCTGTTCTCGGAATCAGTTGTTTTCTTATGAACAGGGTTGAGTGCAGGAAGTTCAAACTTTCCTTGTTTGTGTAATCTAGCAAGATGTAAAACGTAATAGATTCGCATCATTTCTAAAGTAATTTGTTAAGAAAACAAACATCTTCATTGCCGAACACAATACTGTGTGAAATGAGCTAGTTCTGTTCCCTGAATCAGTTGCTTTCTTACCACGAGGGTTGAGTGCAACAAGTTCAAACTTTCCTTGTTTGTGTAATGTAACAAGATGTACAAAGTAGTAGCTTCACCTCACTTCTAAAGTAGTTTGTGTAGATAAATAACAACTTCATTGCCCAACACAGTACTGTGTTAAGTGAGCTAGTTCTGTTCTCGGAATCAGTTGCTTTCTTACGAAGAGTGTTAAGCGTAGCAAGTGCAAACGTTCCTTGTTTGTGTAATCTAACAAGATGTACAAAGTAGTAGCTTCTCCTGACTTCTAAAGTAGTTGGTTAGAAAAGAGACATCTTCATTGTAGAACACAGTACTGTGTGAAATGAGCTAGTTCTATTCTCGGAATCAGTTGCTTTCGTATGAAGAAGGTAGAGTGCAGGAAGTTCAATCTTTCCTTGTTTGTGTAATCTAGCAAGATGTAAAACGTAGTAGATTGGCCTCATTTCTAAAGTAGTTTGTTTAGAAAACAAACATCTTCATTGCCGTACACTGTACTGTGTGAAATGAGCTAGTTCTGTTGTCAGAATCAGTTCCTTTCTTACGAAAAGGATTGAGTGCAGCAAGTTCAAACTTTCCTTGTTTGTGCAATCTAACAAGATGTAAAACGTAGTAGGTTCGCCTCATTTCTAAAGTAGTTTGTTTAGAAAACAAATATCTTCATTGCTGAACACAGTACTGTGTGAAATGAGCTAGTTCTGTTCTCGGAATCAGTTGCTTTCTTATTAAAAGGGTTGAGTGCAGCAAGTTCATACTTTCCTTATTTGTGTAATATAACAAGATATAAAACGCAGTAGATTGGCCTTCCTTCTAAGGCAGATTGTTTAGAAAACAACCATCTTCATTGCCGAACACAGTACTGTGTGAAATGAAGCCAGTTCTCTTCTCGAAATCAGTTGCTTTCTTACGAAGAGGGTTGCGTGCAGCAAGTTCAAACTTTACTTGTTTGTGTAATCTAACAAGATGTACAAAGTAGTAGATTTGCCTCACTTCTAAAGTAGTTTGTTTAGAACACAATCATCTTCATTTCTGAAAACTGTATTGTGTGAAATGAGCTAGATCGGTTCTCGGAATCAGTTGCTTTCTTACAAAGAGGCTTGAGTGCAGCACGTTCAAACATTCCTAGTTAGTGTAACCTAACAAGATGTACAACTTAATAGATTCACCTCATTTCTGAAGTAATTTGTTTAGAAAACAATCATCTTCGTTTTTGAAAACAGTACTGTGTGAAATGAGCTAGTTCTGTTCTCGAATCAGTAGCTTTCTTAAGAAGAGGGTTAAGTGCAGCAAGTTCAAACTTTCCTTGTTTGTGTAATCTAACAAAATGTACAAAGTAGTAGATTGGCCTCATTTCTAAAGTCGTTTGTTTAGAAAACAATCATCTTCATTTCTGAAAACTGTATTGTGTGAAATGAGCTAGTTCTGTTCTCGGAATCAGTTGCTTTCTTATGAACAGTGTTGAGTGCAGCAAGTTCAAACTTTCCTTGTTTGTGGAATCTAACAAGATGTACAAAGTACTAAGTTCGCCTCACTTCTAAAGTAGTTTGTTGAGAAAACAATCATCTTCATTTCAGAAAACTGAATTGTGTGAAATGAGCTAGTTCTGTTCTCGAAATTCACTTGCTTTCTTACAAAGAGTCTTGAGTGCAGCAAGTTCAAACTTTCCTAGTTTTGTAATCTAACAAGATGTACAACTTATTAAATTCACCTCATTTCTAAAGTAGTTTGTTTAGAAAACAATCATCTTTGTTTCCCAAAACTGTACTGTTTGAAATGAGCTAGTTCTGTACTCTGAATCAGTAGCTTTCTTAAGAAGAGGGGTGAGTGCAGCAAGTTCAATCTTTCCTTGTTTGTGTAATCTAACAAGCTATACAACTGAGTAGATTTCTAAAGTACTTTATTTAGAAAACAAACATCTTCATTTGCTGAACACTGGACTCTGTGAAATAAGCTCGTTCTATTCTAGAAATGAGTTGCTTTCTTACAAAATTGCTTGAGTGCAGAAAGTTCAAACTTTCCTTGTTTGTGTAATCTAACAAGATGTACAAAGTAGTAGATTCGCCTCCCTTCCAAACTAGTTTGTTTAGAAAACAATCATCTTCGTTTCCGAAAACTGCATCATGTAAAATGAGCTAGTACTCTTCTCGGAATCAGTTGCTTTCTTACGAAGAGGGTTGAGTGCAGCAAGTTCAAACTTTCCTTGTTTGTGTAATCTAACAAGATATACCACTTAGTATATTCACATCATTCCTAAAGTAGTTTGTTTAGAAAACAAACATCTTCATTTGCCGAACACCGTACTCTGTGAAATAAACTAGTTCTGTTCTTGGATTCAGTTGCTTTCTTATGAAGAGGGTTGAGTGCAGCAAGTTCAAACTTTCCTTGTTTGTGTAATCTAACAAGACGTTCCAATTAGGAGATTCGCCTCACTTCAAAAGTAGTTTGTTTAGAAAACAATCTTCTTCATTTCCGAAAACTGTACTGTGTGAAATGAGCCCGTTCTGTTCTCTGAATCAGAAGCTTTCTTAAGAAAAGGGTTGAGTGCAGCAAGTTCAAACTTTCCCTATTTGTGTAATCTAAGAAGTTATACAACTTAGAAGTGTCATCTCATTTGTAAAGTAGTTTGTTTAGAAACAAACATCTTCATTTGCCACACACTTTACTCTGTGAAATAAGCTTGTTCTATTCTTGGAATCAGTTGATTTCTTACAAAAACACTTGAGTGCAGCGAGTTCAAACTTTCCTTGTTTGTGTAATCTAACAAGATGTACAAAGTAACAGATTTGCCTCACTTCTAAATTTTTTGTTTAGCAAACAATCATCTTCATTTCAGAAAACTGTATGGTGTGAAATGAGCTAGTTCTGTTCTCGAAATCAGTTGCCTTCTTACAAAGAGGGTTGAGTGCAGCAAGTTCAATCTTTCCTTCTTTGTGTAATCTATAAAGATGTACAATGTTGTAGATTCGCATCAATTCTAAAGTAGTTTGTTTAGAAAACAATCATCTTCATTTCCGAGAACTGTATTGTGTGAAACGAGCTAGTTTGGTTCTCAGAATGAGTTGCTTTCTTACAAAGAGGCTTGAGTGCCTCAAGTTCAAACATTGCTAGTTAGTGTAATCTAACAAGATGTACAACTTGTTAGATTCACCTCATTTCTAAAGTAATTTTTTTTACAAAACAATCATCTTCGTTTTTGAAAACTGTACTGTGTGAAATGAGCTAGTTCTGTTCTCTGAATCAGTAGCTTTCTTAAGAAGAGGGTTGAGTGCAGCAAGTTCAAACTTTCATTGTTTGTGTAGTCTAACAAGATGTAAAACGTAGCAGATTCACCTCATTTCTAAAGTAGTTTGTTTAGAAAAACATCTTCATTTCCGAACACAGTACTGTGTAAAAAGAGCTCGTTCTGTTTTCGGAATCAGTTGCTTTCTTACGAATAGGGTTGAGTGCAGAAAGTTCAAACTTTCCTTGTATGTGTAATCTAACAAGATGTACAAAGTAGTAGATTCGCCTCACTTCTAAAGTAGATTGTTTGTAAAACAATCATCTTCATTTCCGAAAACTGTATTGTGTGAAATGAGCTAGTTGTGTTCTCGGAATCAGTTGCTTTCTTACAAAGATGCTTGCGTGCAGCACGTTCAAACATTCCTAGTTAGTGTAATCTAACAAGATGTACAGCTTAATAGAGTCACCTCATTTCTAAAGTAATTTGTTAAGAAAACAATCACCTTCATTTTTGAAAACTGGGCTGTGTGAAATGAGCTAGTTCTCCTCTCTGATTCAGTTGCTTTCTTACGAAGAGGGTTGAGTACAGCAAGTTCAAACTTTCCTTGTTTGTGTAATCTAACACGATGTACAAAGTATTAGATTCGCCTCACTGCTAAAGTAGTTTGTTTAGAAAACAAACATCTTCATTGCCAAACACAGTACTGTGTGAAATGACGTAGTTCTCTTCTCGGAATCAGTTGCTTTCTATCAAATGGGTTGAGTGCAGCAAATTCAAACTTTCCTTGTTTGTGTACTCTAACAAGATGTACAAAGTAGTAGCTTCGTCTAACTTCTAAAGTAGTTTGTTTAGAAAACAAACATCTTCATTGCCAAACACAGTACTGTGTGAAATGAGGTAGTTCTGTTCTCGGAATCAGTTGCTTTCTTATGAAAAGGGCTGAGTGGAGCAAGTTCCAACTTTCCTTGTTTGTGTACTCTAACAAGATGTATAACGTAGTAGATTCGCCTCATTTCTAAAGTACTTTGTTTCGAAAACAAACATCTTCATTGCCAAACACAGCACTGTTTGAAATGAGGTAGTTCTGTTCTTGGAATCAGTTGCTTTCTATGAAGAGGGTTGAGCGCAGCAAGTTCAAACTTTACTTGTTTGTGTAATCTAACAAGATGTACAAAGTAGTAGCTTCGTCTCACTTCTAAAGTAGTTTGTTTAGAAAAAAATTTCTTCATTGCCGAACACAGGACTGTGTGAAATGAGCTAGTTCTGTTCTCAGAATCAGTTGCTTTCTTATTTAAAGGGCTGAGTGCAGCAAGTTCAAACATTCCTAGTTAGTGTAATCTAACAAGATGTACAACTTATTAGATTCACCTCATTTCTAAAGTAATTTGTTTAGAAAACCATCATCTTCCTTTCTGAAAACTGTACTGTGTGAAATGAGCTAGTTCTGTTTCGGAATCAGTTGCTTTCTTACGAAGAGGGTTGAGCTCAGGAAGTTCAAACTTTCCTTGTTTGTGTAATCTAACAAGATGTGCAAAGTAGTAGATTCGCATCACTTCTAAACTAGTTTGTTTAGAAAACAATCATCTTCATTTCCGAAAACTGTATTGTGTGAAGTGAGCTAATTCTGTTCTCAGAATCATTTGCTTTCTTACGAAGAGTGTTGAGTGCAGGAAGTTCAAACTTTCCCTGTTTGTGTAATCTAACAAGATGTACAAAGGAGTAGAATCGCCTCATTTCTAAGTAGTTTGTTTCGAAAACAAACATCTTCATTGGCGAACACAATACTCTGCGAAATGAGCTAGTTCTGTTGTCAGGTTCAGTTCCTTTCTTATGAAGATTGTTGAGTGCAGCAAGTTAAAACTTTCCTTGTTTTGTAATCAAACAAGATGTACAACTTAGTAGATTCGCCTTATTTCTGAAGTTCTTTGTTTAGAAAACAAACATCTTCATTTCAAAACACTGTACTCTGTGAAATGAGCTAGTTCTATTCTCGGAATCTGTTCTTTTCTTAGAAAGTGTGTTGATTGCAGCAAGTTCAAACTTTTCTTGTTTGTGTAATCTAACAAGATGTACAACTTAGTAGATTCACCTCATTTCTAAAGTAGTTTGTTTAGAAAACAAACACCTTCATTTCTGAACACTATACTCTGTGAATTTAGCTAGTTCTGTTGTCAGGATCAGTTGCTTTCTTACGAAGAGTGTTGAGTTCAGCAAGTACAAACTTTCCTTGGTTGTGTAATATAAGAAGATGTACAATTTAGCAGATTGGTGTTATTTCTAAACTGGTTTGTTTAGAAAACAAACGTCTTCATTTCAAAACACGGTACTGTGTGAAGTAAGCTAGTTCTGTTCTCGGAATGAGTTGATTTCTTACGAAAAGGGTTGAGTGCACCAAGTTCAAACTTTCCTGGTTTGTGTAATCTAACAAGATGTACAACTTAGTAGATTCGCCTGATTTCTAAAGTAGTTTGTTTAGAAAACAAACATCTTCATTGCCAAACACTGAACTGTGTGAAATAAGCTAGTTCTGATGTTGGGATCACTTGCTTTCTTACAAAGAGTGTTGAGTGCAGCAAGCTCAAACTTTCTTTGGTTGTGTAAACTAACAGGATGTACAACTTAGTAGATTCGACTTATTTCTAAAGTAGTTTGTGTAGAAAACAAATATCTTCATTTCAGCACACAGTACTGTGTGAACTAAGTTAGTTCTGTAAGAATGAGTTGTTTTTTTCTGTACTTTGAGTACAGCAAGTTCAAACTTTCCTTGTTTGTGTAATCTAACAAGATGAACAACTTCGTAGATTCGTCTAATTTCTAAAGTAGTTTGTTTAGAAAACAATCATGTTCGTATCCAAAAACTGTTATGTGTGAAATGTGCTAGTTCTCTTCTCGGAATCAGTTGCTTTCTTACGATGATGGTTGAGTGCAGCATCTTCAAACGTTCCTTGTGTGTGTAAGGTAACAAGATGTACAACTTAGTAGATTCACCTCATTTCTAAAGTAGTTTGTTTAGAAAACAAACATCTTCATTGCCCAACTATATACTCTGTGAATTAAGATAGTTCTGTTCTTGGAATCAGTTGCTTTCTTACAAAGACGCTTGAGGGCAGCAAGTTCAAATATTCCTAGTTCATGCAATCTTAAAAGACGTACAAGTGAGTATATTCACCTCATTTCCAAAGTAGTTTGTTTAGAAAACAAACATCCACATTGCCGAACACTGTACTCTGTGAATTAAGGCAGTTCTGTTCTCGGAATCAGTTGCTTTCTTACAAAGAGGATTGAGTGCAGAAAGTTCAAATGTTCCCTGTTAGTGTAATCTAAAAAGATGTAAAAGTTAGTAGATTCGCCTGATTTCTAAATTAGTTTGTTTAGAAAACAAACATCTTCATTGCTGAACACTGTATGTGTGAAATTTGCTAGTTCTGTTGTCAGGTTCAGTTGCTTTCTTATGAAGATTTTTGAGTGCAGCAAGTTGAAACTTTCCTTGTTTGTGTAATCTAACAAGATGTACAACTTAGTAGATTTGCCTTATTTCTAAAGTACTTTGTTTAGACAACAAACATCTTCATTTCAAAACACTGTACTCTGTGAAATGAGCTAGTTTTGTTCTTGGAATCAGTTCTTTTCTTAGTAAGAGCGTTGGTTGCAGCAAGTTCAAACATTTCTTGTTTGTGTAATCTAACAAGATGTACAACTTAGTCGATTCACCTCATTTCTAAAGTAGTTTGTTTAGAAAACAAACATCTTCATTTCAGAACACTGTACTCTGTTAAATTAGCTAGTTCTGTTGTCGGGATCAGTTGCTTTCTTACGAAGAGTGTTGAGTTCAGGAAGTGCAAACTTTCCTTGGTTGTGTAATCTAAGAAGATGTACCATTTAGTAGATTGGTGTTATTTCTAAACTGGTTTGTTTAGAAAACAAACATCTTCATTTCAAAACATGGTACTGTGTGAACTAAGCTAGTTCTGTTCTTGGAATGCGTTGCTTCTTCATGAATGCGTTGCTTCGTTACGAATACAGTTGAGTGCAGGAAGTTAAAACTTTCGTTGTTTTTGTAATCTAAGAAGATGTACATCTTAGTAGATTCGCCTCATTTCTAAAGTAGTTTGTTTAGAAAACAATCATCTTCATTTCCGAAAACTGTTCTGTGTGAAATGAGACAGTGATGTTCTCGGAATGACTTGATTTCTAATGAAGAGGGTTGATGGCAGCATGTTCAAACATTCCTAGTTAGTGTAATCTAAGAAGATGTACAATTTAGTAGATTCACCTCATTTCTAAAGGCGTTTGTTTATAAAACAAACATCTTAAATTCAAAACACTGTACTGTGTGAACTAAGCTATTTCTTTTCTTGGAATGTTTTGCTTCCTTATGAAGATGGTTGATGGCAGCAAGTTCAAATATTCCTAGTTATTGTAATCTAAAAAGATGTACAACTTAGTAGATTAACCTCATTTCTAAAGTAGTTTGTTTAGAAAACAAACATCTTCATTGCCAAACACTGTATTGTGTGAAATGAACTAGTTCTGTTGTCGGGATCAGTTCCTTCTTACGAAGAGTGTTCAGTGCAGCAAGTTCTAACTTTCCTTGTTTGTGTAATCTAACAAGATGTACAACTTACTATATTGGCCTCATTTCTAAAGTAGTTTGTTTAGAAAACAAACATCTTCATTCCCGAACATTGTACTCTGTGAATTAAGGTAGTTCTGTTCTCAGAATCACTTGCTTTTTTAAAAAGACGCTTGAGTGCAGCAAGTTCAAATATTCTTAGTTAGTGTAATCTAAAAAGATGTACAACTTATTAGATTCTCCTCATTTCTATAGTAGTTTGTTTAGAAAACAAACATCTTCATTTCAGAAAACTGTTATGTGTGAAATGAGCTAGTTCTGTTGTCGGGATCAGTTCCTTTCTTACGAAGAGTTTGAGTGCAGCAAGTTCTAACTTTCCTAGTTTGTGTAATCTAACAAGATGTACAACTTAGTAGATTCACTTCATTTATAAAGTAGTTTCTTTAGAAAACAAACATCTTCATTGCCAGAACACTGTACTGTTGGAAATGAGGTAGTTCTGTTGAGATCAGTTGCTTTCTTTCGAAGAGTGTTGAGTGCAACAAGTTCAAACTTTCCTTCTTTGTGAAATCTAACAAGATGTACAACTTAGTAGATTGAATTCATTTCTGACGTAGTTTGTTTAGAAAGCGAACATCTTCATTGCCGCACACTGTACTCTGTGAATTAAGCTAGTTCTATTCTCGGAATGAGTTGCTTTCTTACAAAGACGCTTGAGTGCAACAACATCAAACATTCCTTGTTTGTGTAATCTAACAAGATGTATAACTTAGTAGATTCGCTTTATGTGTAAGTTAGTTTGTTTAGAAAACAAACATCTTCATTTCCAAACACTTTACTCTGTGAACTAAGCTATTTCTGTTCGCGGAATGAGTTGCTTTCTTACGAAGACGTTTGATTTCAGTAAGTTCAAACTTTCCTTGTTTGTGTAATCTAACAAGATATACAACTTGGCAGATTCACCTGATTTCGAAGGTTGTTTGTTTAGAAAACAAACATCTTCATTTCAAAACACTGTACTGTGTTAACTAAGCTAATTCTGTTCTCGGAATCAGTTGCTTTATTATGAAGAGAGTTGATAGCAGCAAGTTAAAACATTCCTACTCAGTGTAATCTAAGAAGATGTGCAATTTAGTAGATTCGCCTGATTGCTAAAGCAGTTTGTTTAGAAATCAAACATCTTCATTGCCAAACACTGTACTGTGTGAAATGAGCTAGTTCTGTTCTCTGAATCAGTAGCTTTCTTAAGAAGAGGGTTGAGTGCAGCAAGTTCAAATTTTCCATGTTTGTGTAATCTAAGAAGATATACAACTTAGTAAATTCACCTCATTTCTAAAGTAGTTTGTTTAGAAAACAAACATCTTCATTTGCCGAACACTGTACTCTGTTAAATAACCTAGTTCTGTTTTTGGAATCAGTTGCTTTGTTACAAAATCGCTTGAGTGCAGCAAGTTCAAACTTTCCTTGTTTCTGTAATCTAACAAGATGTACAAAGTAGTAGATTCACCTCACTTCTAAAGTAGTTTGTTTAGAAAACAATCATCTTCATTTCCGAAAAAGGTGTTGTGTGAAATGAGCTAGTTCCGTTTTCGGAATGAGTTGCTTTCTTAAAAACAGGCTTGAGTGTAGCAAGTTCAAACTTTCCTAGTTAGTGTAATCTAACAAGATGTACAACTTAATGGATTCAAGTCATTTCTAAAGTAATTTTTTAGAAAACTATCATCTTCGTTTTTGAAAACTGTACCGTGTGAAATGAGCTAGTTCTGTTCTCTGAATCAGTAGCTTTCTGACAAAGAGGATTGAGTGCAGCAAGTTCAAACTTCCCTTGTTTGTGTAGTCTAAGAAGATATACAATTTAGTAGATTAACGTCATTTCTAAAGTTGTTTGCTTAGAAAACAAACATGTTCATTTCCTGAACACTGTACTCTGTGAAATAAGCTACTTCTGTTCTTGGAATCAGTTGCTTTCTTACAAAATCGCTTGAGTGCAGCAAGTTCAAACTTTCCTTGTTTGTGTAATCTAACAAGATGCACAAAGTAGTAGCTTTGTCTCACTTCTAAAGTAGTTTGTTTAGAAAACAAACATCTACATTTCCGAACAGAGTACTGTGTGAAATGAGCTATTTCTGTTCTCGGAATCATTTGCTTGCTTCGAAGAGGATTGAGTGCAGCAAGTTCAACCTTTCCTAGTTAGTTTAATCTAAGAAGATGTAAAACGTAGTAGATTCACTTCATTTCTAATGTAGTTTGTTTAGAAAACAAACATCTTCATTGCCGAACACAATACTGTGTGAAATGAGCTAGTTCTGTTCTCGGAATCAGTGGCTTTCTTACCAAGAGGGTTGAGCTCAGCAAGTTCAAACTTTCCTTGTTTGTGTAATCTAACAAGATGTACAAAGTAGTAGCTTCGCCTCACTTCTAAAGTAATTTGTTTAGAAAACAAACATCTTCATTGCCGAACACAGTACTGTGTAAAATGAGCTAGTTCTGTTCTCGGAATCAGTTGCTTTCTTATGAAAAGGGTTGAGTGAAGCAAGTTCAAACTTTCCTTGTTTGTGTAATCTAACGAGATGTAAAACGTAGTAGATTCGCCTCATTTATAAAGTACCTTGTTTAGAAAACAAACATCTTCATTGCCGAACACAGTACTGTGTGAAATGAGCTAGTTCTGTTGTCGGATTCAGTTGCTTTCTTACGAAGGGGGTTGAGCCCAGAAAGTTCAACCTTTCCTTGTTTGTGTAATCTAACAAGATGTACAAAGTAGTAGCTTCTCCTCACTTCTATAGTAGTTTGTTTACAAAACAGACATCTTCATTGCCAAACAGAGTACTGTGTGAAATGAGCCAGCTCTGTTCTCGGAATCAGTTGCTTTCTTATGAAGAGGGTTGAGTCCAGCAAGTTCAAACTTTCCTTGTTTGTGTAATCTAACAAGATGTAAAACGTAGTAGATTCACCTAATTTCTAAAGTAGTTTGTTTAGAAAACAAACATCGTCTTTGCCGAACAGTGTGAAATGAGGTAATTCTGTTCTCGGAATCAGTTGCTTAATACGAAGAGGGTTGAGCACAGCAAGTTCAAACTTTCCTTGTTTGTGTAATCTAACAAGATTTACAAAGTAGAAGATTCGCCTCACTTCTAAAGTAGTTTGTTTAGAAAACAATCATCTTCATTACCATAAACTATATTGTGTGAAATGAGCTACTTCGGTTCTTGGAATCAGTTGCCTTCTTACAAAGAGGCTAGAGTGCAGCACGTTCAAACATTCCTAGTTAGTGTAATCAAACAAGCTGTACAACTTATTAGATTCACCTCATTTCTATTTTGTTTAGAAAACAATCATCTTCATTTTTGAAAACTGTACTGTGTGAAATGAGCTAGTTTTGTTCTCTGAATCAGTAGCTTTCTTAAGAAGAGGGTTGAGTGCAGCAAGTTCAAAATTTCCTTGTTGGTGTAATCTAACAAGATATACAAAAGAGTTGATTCATCTCATTTCTAAAGTAGTTTGTTTAGAAAACAAACATCTTCATTTGCCGAACACTCTACTCTGTGAAATAAGCTAGTTCTGTTCTCTGCATCAGTTGTTTTCTTACAAAATCACTTGAGTGCAGCAAGTTCAAACTTTCCTTGTTTGTGTAATCTAACAAGATGTACAAAGTAGTATCTTCACCTCACTTCTAAATTGTTTGTTTAGAAAACAAACATCTTCATTGCCGAATACAGTACTGAGTGAAATGAGCTAGTTCGGTTCTCTGAATCAGTTGCTTTCTTACAAAGAGGCTTGAGTGCATCAATTTCAAACATTATTAGTTAGTGTAATCTAACAAGATGTACAACTTAATAGATTCACCTCATTCCTAACGTAATTTGTTTAGAAAACAATCACCTTCTTTTTTGAAAACTGTGCTGTGTGAAATGAGCTAGTTCTGTTCTCTGAATCAGTAGCATTCTTAAGAAGAAGGTTGAGTGCATCAAGTTCAAACTTTCCTTGTTTGTGTAATCTAACACAATGTACAAAGTAGTAGATTCGCCTGACTTCTAAAGTAGTTTGTTTAGAAAACAAACATCTTCATTTGCCGAACACTGTACTCTGTGAGATAAGATAATTCTCTTCTTGGAATCAGTTGCTTTCTTACAACGAGGGTTGAGTGCAGCGAGTTTAAACTTTCCTTGTTTGTGTAATCTAACAAGATGTACAAAGTAGTAGCTTCGCCTCACTTTTAAAGTAGTTTTTTTAGAAAACAAACATCTTCATTTCCGAACACATTACTGTGCGAAATGAGCTATTTCTATTCTCGGAATCAGTTGCTTTCTACGAAGAGGATTGAGTGCAGAAAGTTCAAACCTTCCTAGTTAGTGTAATCTAAGAAGATGTAAAACGTAGTACATTGACCTCATTTCTAAAGTAGTTTGTTTAGAAAACAAACATCTTCATTACCGAACACAATACTGTGTGAAATAAGCTAGTTCTGTTCTCGGAATCAGTTGCTTTCTTACAAAGAGGGTTGAGCGCAGCAAGATCAAACTTTCCTTGTTTGTGTAATCTAACAAGATGTACAAAGTAGTAGCTTCGCCTCACTTCTAAAGTAGTTTGTTTAGAAAAGAAATATCTTCATTGCCGAACACAGTACTGTGTGAAATGAGCTAAATCAGTTCTCTGAATCAGTTGCTTTCTAACGAAGAGGTTTGAGTGCAGCAAGTTCAAACTTTCCTTCTTTGTGTAATCTAACAAGATGAACAAAGTAGTAGATTCGCCTCCCTGCTAAAGTAGTTTGTTTAGAAAACAATCATCTTCATTTCTGAAAACTGTATTGTGTGAAATGAGCTAGTTCTGTTCTCCTAATCATTTGCTTTCTTATGAAGAGGGTTGAGTGCAGGGAGTTCAAACTTTCCTTGTTTTGTAATCTAACAAGATGTGCAAAGTAGTGGATTCGCCTCACTTCTAAAGTAGTTTGGTTAGAAAACAATCATCTTCATTTCTGAAAACTATAATGTGTGAAATTACATAGGTTGGTTCTTGGAATCAGTTGCTTTCTTACAAAGAGGCTGGAGTGCAGCAAGTTCAAACGTTCTTAGTTAGTGTAATCTAACATGATGTACAACTTATTAGATTCACCTCATTTCTAAAGTAACTTGTTTAGAAAACAATCATCTTCGTTTTTGAAAATGATACTGTGTAAAATGAGCTATTTCTGTTCTCTGAATCAGTAGCTTTCTTAAGAAGAGGGTTGAGTGCAGTAAGGTCAAACTTTCCTTCTTTGTGTAATCTAACAAGATATACAACTTAGGAGATTCACCTCATTTCTAAAGTAGTTTGTTTAGAAAACAAATATCTTCATTTGCCGAACAGTGTACTCTGTGAAATAAGCTAGTTCTGTTCTTGGAATCAGTTGCTTTCTTACAAAATCGCTTTAGTGCAGCAAGTTCAAACTTTCCTTGTTTGTGTAATCTAATAATATGTACGAAGTAGTAGCTTCGCCTCACTTTTAAAGTAGTTTCTTTAGAAAACAAACATCTTCATTGCCAAACATAGTACTGTGTGAAATGAGCTAGTTCTGTTCTCTGAATCAGTTTCTTTTTTTGAGGACGGTTCAGTGCAGCAAGTTCAAACTTTCTTGTTTGTGTAATCTAACAAGATGTACAAAGTAGTAGAAGCGCCTCACTTCTAAAGTAGTTTGTTTAGAACACAATCATCTACATTTCCAAAAACTGTATTGTGTGAAAAGAGCTAGATCAGTTCTTGGAATCAGTTGCTTTCTTTATATATATATATATATATGTCTTTATTCTGCCTTGTTTTTTTATTGACTTTTAATCTTACATACCAAAAAAACCCCACCTGATATTTCCCTCCCCTCCCCCATTCCACTTTAGAACTCCGTTCTCCATCATATCCCCTCCCTTTCTCCATTAGTCTCTCTCCTAATTTGATGACATCATCTTTCTCTTCTATTTTGAGGGTCTTGCAAAGGTATTGCTAGGCACTGCAAGATCATGGATATCGAGGCCACTTTCTGTCTGGGCAGCTGCATAGCAAGAGGTCATATCCTTCCTTTGGCTCTTCCATTCTCTCTGCCCCCTCTTCCGCAATGGTCCCTGAGCCACTGGAGGATGTGACAGTGGTGTTTCAGTGCTAGGCACTCCTCCATCCCTTCTTCTCAGCACTATGTTGCCTTTTGTGTCATCCCAGTGGTCATCACCATCTGAAAAGAGAAGCTTCTCTAGCCAGAAGTGAGAATAGCGTTAATATGTGGACATGAACATTTAGTGTAGTGTCCCCAGGGCAGCTTGGTGGGAATAATATATACATTTAGTCAGACATGAGCAGGCTTATACCCCCAAGGCTCATGACCTCACCTACCATAGACTTTTACTTAGGTTTTTCAGTACCGGTTATGTATTCCCACCCATAGAGAGGGCCTTCAGTCCAATTATGGAGCACTTGGTTACCCCAAGAGTAGACACGCCACTATTGCACCCGTTCAGTCATTGGCCTGTCTGGCCAAGCTTGAATATTCAGCATCCACTATTTTCACTGTTGATGGCTTCTGTCTCCCATACGCTGCGTGCAGTGCAGCTTTTTCCAGCTTTCAGTTGGCTGGTCTACAGGGAGAAGGTTTTCTGCTCAGCACCAGCTTGCTTTCTCAGTGTCCTTGCCTCTCAGGCATGAGATGTCTTCAGCAATAGGGTCTTACTATCTATTTCTCTAGGGAAACCAAGGGCTTTGGCAAAAGCCTTAATGTTTTGGAGACTACCGGGACCTCCTTGGCCAACATCTCACTGGAAGGAATTCCATCCCAGGTACTGAAAATTTTCTAGTAACAGTCTACATCTTCTAGACGTGCCCTTGAGTTTAGATTGTCCCTCCCTCTGCCCTTTTTGTATGCATTCTCTTCCCATGGCCTCGCTTAGGCCATTCCCCTCCCTGTACTCAGTTCTTCTACTTACATATGTGTATTACCATACACTTAAGTCCTTCCCTTTCTTCCCTCCCTTATAGCCTTTTACCTGCTTACTGGTTTCTGGTACCCATTTTTGGTTCCAGTTCATACACAAGTCTATACATTGGTAGCTAGGATCCACATATGAGAGAGAATATGTGATGATTGGCTTTCTGAACCTGGGTTACCTCACTAAGTATAATCCTTTCCAGATCCATCCATTTCCCTGCAAATTTCATAATTTCATTTTTCTTTACTGCTGAATAGAACTCCATTGTGTAAATGTACCACAACTTTATTATCCACTCATCTGTGGACGGACATCTAGGCTGCTTCGATTTCCTAGCTATTGTGAATAGAGCAGCAATAAACATGGTTTTGCAAGTATCTCTAAGGAAGTGAGAAGAGTCCTCTGGATATATGCCTAGGAGTGCTATAGCTGGATCATATGGTAAATCTATTTCTAGCTGTCTCAAGAACCTCCACACTGATTTCCACAGTGGCTGGACCAGCTTACATTCCCACCAACAGTGTAGAAGTGTTCCTGTTTTTCCGCATCCATGCCAACACTTATTGTCATTTGTTTTCTTGATGGCAGCCATGCTGACAGGAGTGATATGGAATCTCAAAGTGGTTTTAATTTGCATTTCCCTGATGGCTAAGGATGTAGAACATTTTTTAGATGTTTATATGCCATCTGTATTTCATCTTCCGTGAATTCTCTATTTAGTTCCGTAGCCCATTTTTTAACTGGGTTGTTTGAATTCTTGTTATTCTGTTTTTTGAGTTCTTTATATATTCTGGATATTAATCCTCTGTCAGATGAATAACTGGCAAAGATTTTCTCCCATTCTGTAGGTTGTCTTTTTGCTCTATTCAGTGTCCTTTGCTGTACAAAAGCTTTGTAATTTCATAAGGTCCCAGTGGTTGATTAGTGCTCTTATTCTCTGAGCAATTGGAGCTATATTCAGGAAGTCCTTGCCTATTCCAATATGTTGAAGAGTTTCCCCTACTTTTTCGTCTAGCATTTTCAGAGTTTCAGGTCTGATATTGAGGTCCCTGATCCATTTGGACTTGATTCTTGTGCAAGGAGAGAGACAAGGATATATGTTTATCCTTTTACAAACAGATGTCCAATTTTCCCAGCACCACTTGTTAAAGAGGCTATGTTTTCTCCAATGAGTATTTTTGGCGTTTTTGTCAAAAATCAGGTAGCTGTAGCTGTCTGGATTAATATCTGGGTCTTCTATTCTATTCCATTTGTCTACCTGTCTGTCCTTGTGCCAGTACCATGCTGTTTTTGTTACTATGGCTTTGTAGTATAACTTAAAATCGGGTATGGTTATACCACCTGCCTGATTTTTGTTAAGCAAAATTGTTTTGGCTATTCGAGGTTTTTTGTGTTTCCAGATGAATTTTAGTATTGTTTTTTCTGTGTGAAATGAGATAGTTCTGTTCTCTGGATCACTAGCTTTCTTAAGAAGAGGGTTGAGTGCAGCAAGTTCAAATTCTCCTTGTTTGAGTAATCTAACAAGATATACAACTTAGTAGATTCACCTCATTTCAAAGTAGTTTGTTTAGAAAACAAACATCTTCATTTGCCAAACACTGTACTCTGAGAAATAAGCTAATTCTGTTCTTGGAATCAGTTGCTTTCTTACAAAATCGCTTGAGTGCAGCAAGCTCAACTTTCCTTGTTTGTGTAATCTAACAAGATGTAAAACGTAGTAGATTCACCTCATTTCTAAAGTACTTTGTTTAGAAAACAAACATCTTCATTACCGATCAGAGTACTGTGTGAAATGAGCTAATTGTGTTCTCTGAATCAGTTGCTTTCTTACAAAGAGTATTGAGCGTAGCAAGTTCAAACTTTCTTTCTCTGTGTAATCTAACAAGATGTACAAAATAGGAGCTTCGGCTCACTTCTAAAGTAGTTTGTTTTGGACACAATCGTCTTCATTTCCGAAAACTGTATTGTTTGAAATTACCTAGTTCGGTTCTTGGAATAAGTTGCTTTCTTACAAAGAGGCTTGAGTGCAGCAAGTTCAAACGTTCTTAGTTAGTGTAATCTAACCAGATATACAACTTATTAGATTCACCACATTTCTAAAGTAATTTCTTGACAGAACAATCATCTTCGTTTTTGAAAAATGTACTGTGTGAAATGAGGTATTTCTGTTCTCTGAATCAGTAGCTTTCTTAAGGAGAGGGTTGAGTGCAACAAGTTCAAACTTTCCTTGTTTGTGTAATCTAACAAGATATACAACTTAGCAGATTCACCTCATATCTAAAGTAGTTTGTTTAGAAAACAAACATCTTCATTGCCGATCAGAGTACTATGTAAAATGAGCTAATTCTGTTCTCGGAATCAGTTGCTTTCTTACGAAGATTGTTGAGTGTAGCAAGTTCAAACTTTCCTTGTTTGTGTAATCTAACAAGATGTACAAAGTAGTAGCTTCACCTCATTTCTAAAGTAGTTTGTTTAGAAAAATAATCTTCATTGCCGAACACACTACTCTGTGAAATAAGGTAGTTCTGTTCTCGGAATCAGTTGCTTTCTTATGAAGAAGGTTGAGTGCAGCAAGTTCAAACTTTCCTTATTTGTGTATTCTAACAAGATGTAAAACGTAGTAGATTCGCCTCATTTCTAAAGTAGTTTGTTTAGAAAACAATCATCTTCCTTTTCAAAAACTGTACTGTATGTATGAGCTAGTTCTCTTCTCTGAATCAGTAGTTTTCTTAAGAAGAGGGTTGATTGCAGCAAGTTGACATTTTCCTTGTTTGTGTAATCAAACAAAATTTACAACTTAGTAGATTCACCTCATTTCTAAAGTAGTTTCTTTAGAAAACAAATATCTTCATTTGCTGAACACTTTACTCTGTGAAATAAGCTAGTTCTCTTCTTGGAATCAGTTGCTTTCTTACAAAATGGCCTGAGTGCAGCAATTTCAAACTTTCCTTGTTTGTGTAATATAATAAGATGTACAAAGTCGTACCTTTGCCTCACTTCTAAAGTAGTTTGTTTAGAAAACAAACATCTTCATTGCCAAACACAGTACTGTGTGAAATGAGCTAGTTCTGTTCTCGGAATCAGTTGCTTTCTTATGAAAAGGGTGGAGTGCAGCAAGTTCAAACTTTCTTTGTTTATAGAATCCAACAAGATGTACAAAGTAGTAGATTCGCCTCACTTCTAAATTAGTTTGTTTACAAAACAAACATCTTCATTGCCGAACACAGTACGGATGTAAAACGTAGTAGATTCACCTCATTTTTAAACTAGTTTCTTTAGAAAACAAACATCTTCATTGCCGTACACAGTACTGTGTGAAATGAGCTAGTTCTGTTCTCGGAATCAGCTGCTTTCTTACAAAGAAGGTTGAGTGCAGCAAGTTCAAACTTTCCTTGTTTATAGAATCTAACAAGATGTACAAAGTAGTAGATTCGCCTCACTTCTAAAGTAGTTTGTTTACAAAACAAACATCTTCATTGCCGAACACAGTACGGAGTGAAACGAGCTAGTTCTGTTCTCGAAATCAGTTCCTTTCTTACCACGAGGTTTGAGTGCAGAAAGTTCAAACTTTCCTTGTTTGTGTAATCTAAGAAGATATACAACATAGTAGAGTCACCTCATTTCTAAAGCAGTTTGCTTAGAAAACAAACATCTTCATTTGCCAAACACTGTACTCTGTGAAATAAGCTCGTTCTATTCTTGGAATCAGTTGTTTTCTTATAAAATTACTTGAGTGCAGCAACTTCAAACTTTCCTTGTTTGCGTAATCTAACAAGATGTACAAAGTAGTAGATTCGCCTCACTTCTAAAGTTGTTTGTTTAGAAAACAATCATCTTCATTTCTGAAAGTGGAATTATGTGAAATGAGCTAGTTCGGTTTTCGGAATCAGTTGCTTTCTTATGAACAGGGTTGAGTGCAGCAAGTTCAAACATTCCTAGTTAGTGTAATCTAACAAGATGTACAACTTAATGGATTCACCTCATTTCTAAAGTAATTTGTTTAGAAAACAATCATCTTTATTTTTGAAAACTGTACTGTGTGAAATGAGCTAGTTCTGTTCTCTGAATAAGTAGCTTTCTTAAGAAGAGGGTTGAGTGCAGCAAGTTCAAACTTTCCTAGTTTCTGTTCTAAAACGATATACAACTTAGTAGATTCACTTCATTTCTAAAGTCGTTTGTTTAGAAAACAAACATCTTCATTTGCTGAACACAGTACTCTGTGAAATAAGCCAGTTCTGTTCTTGGAATCAGTTGCTTTCTTACAAAATCGCTTGAGTGCAGCAAGTTCAAACATTCCTTGTTTGTGTAATGTAATAAGATGTACAAAGTAGTAGCTTCGCCTCACTTCTAAAGTAGTTTGTTTAGAAAACAAACATCTTCATTGCCGAACACAGTTCTGTGTGAAATGAACTAGATCTGTTCTCGGAATCTTGGCTTTCTTATGAAGAGGGTTGAGTGCAGCAAGTTCAAACGTTCCCTGTGTGTGTAATCTAACAAGATGTTCCAAGTAGTAGATTCTCCTCACTTCTAAAGTAGTTTGTTTAGAAAACAAACATCTTCATTGCCGAATACAGTACTGTATGAAATGAGCTAGTTCTGTTCTCAGAATCAGTTGCTTTCTTACGAAGAGGGTTGAGTGCAGCAAGTTTAAACTTTCCTTGTTTCTGTAATATAACAAGATGTAAAATGCAGTAGATTCGCCTCATTTCTAAAGGAGTTTGTTTAAAAAACAAACATCTTCATTTCCGCACACAGTACTGTGTGAAATGAGCTAGTTCTGTTCTCGGAATCACTTGCTTTCTTACTAAGAGGGTTGAGTACACCAAGCTCAAACTTTCCTTGTTTGCGTAACCGAACAAGATGTAAAACATAGTAGATTCGCCTCATTTCTAACGTAGTTTGTTTAGAAACAAACATGTTCCTTGCCGAGCACAGTACTGTGTGAAATGAGCTAGTTCTGTTCTCGGAATCAGTTGCTTTCTTAAAAAAGAGGGTTGAGTGCAGCATGTTCAAAATTTCCCTGTTTGTGTAATCTAACAAGATGTACAATGTAGTAGCTTCGTCTCACTTCTAAAGTAGTTTGTTTAGAATACAACCATCTTCATTGCCGAACACAGTACTGTGTGAAATGAGCTAGTTCTGTTCTCGGAATCAGTTGCTTTCTTATGAAAAGGGTTGAGTTCAGCAAGTTCAAACGTTCCTTGTGTGTGTAATATAACAAGATGTAAAACGCAGTAGATTCGCCTCATTTCTAAAGTAGTTTGTTTAGAAAACAAACATCTTCATTGCCGAACACAGTACTGTGTGAAATGAGCTACTTCTGTTCTCGGAATCAGTTGCTTTCTTACCACGATGGTTGAGTGCAGCAAGTTCAAACTTTCCTTGTTTGTAATCTTACAAGATGTAAAACGTAGTAGATTCGCCTAACTTCTAAAGTAGTTTGTTTAGAAAACAATCATCTTCATTTCCGAAAACTGTTTGTGTGAAATGAGCTAGTTCTGTTCTCGGAATCAGTTGCTTTATTACAAAGAGGGTTGAGTGCAGCAGAATCAAACTTTCCTTGTTTGTGTAATCTAACAAGATGTACAAAGTAGTAGCTTCGCCTCACTTCTAAAGTAGTTTGTTTAGAAAACAAACATCTTCATTGCCGAACACAGTACTGTGTGAAGTGAGCTAGTTCTGTTCTCAGAATCAGTTGCTTTCTTATGAAAAAGGTTGAGTGCAGCAAGTTCAAACTTTCCTTTTTTGTGTAATATAACAAGATGTAAAACACAGTAGATTCGCCTCACTGCTAATGTAGTTTGTTTAGAAAACAAACATCTTCATTGCCTAACACAGTACTCTGGGAAATGAGCTAGATATGTTCTCGGAATCAGTTGCTTTCTTACGAAGAGGGTTGAGAACAGCAAGTTCAAACTTTCCTTCTTTGTGTAATCTAACAAGATGTACAAGGTAATAGATTCGTCTCACTTCTAAAGTAGTTTGTTTAGAACACAATCATCTTCATTTCCGAAAACTGTATTGTGTGAAATGAGCTACATCGGTTTTCGGAATCAGTTGCTTTCTTACAAAGAGTGTTGAGTGCAGCAAGTTCAAACATTCCTAGTTAGTGTAACCTAACAAGATGTACAACATAATAGATTCACGTCATTTCTGAAGTAATTTGTTTAGAAAACAATCATCTTCGTTATTGAAAACACTACTGTGTGAAATAAGCTTGTTCTGTTCTCTGAATCAGTAGCTTTCTTAAGAAGAGGGTTGAGTGCTGCAAGTTCAAACTTTCCTTGTTTGTGTAATCTAACAAGATGTACAACTTAGTAGATTCACCTCATTTCCTAAGTAGTTTGTTTAGAAAACAAACATCTTCATTTGCCGAACCCTGTACTCTGTGAAATAAGGTAGTTCTGTTCGTGTAATCCGTTGCTTTCTTACAAAATCGCTTGAGGGCAAGAAGTTCAAACTTTCCTTGTTTGTGTAATCTAACAAGATGTACAAAGTAGTAGATTCGCCTCACTTCTAACGTAGTTTGTTTAGAAAACAATCATCTCCCTTTCCCAAAAGAGTATTATGTGAAATGAGCTAGTTCTCGTCTTGGAATCAGTTGCTTTCTTACAAAGAGTCCTGAGTGCAGCAAGTTCAAATCTTCCTAGGTAGTGTAATCTACCAAGATGTACAACTTAATAGATTCACCGCATTTCTAAAGTAATTTGTTTAGAAAACAATTACCTTCATTTTTGAAAACTGTACTGTCTGAAATGAGATAGATCTGTTTTCTTAATCAGTAGGTTACTTAAGAAGAGGGTTGAGTGCAGCAAGTTCAAACTTTCCTTGTTTGTGTAATGTAACCATATATACATCTTAGTAGATTAAACTCATTTCTAAAGTAGTTTGTTTAGAACCCTAACATCTTCAATTGCTGAACACTGTACTCTGTGAAATAAGCTAGTTCTCTTCTTGGAATCAGTTTCTTTATTACAAAATCGCTTGAGTGCAACAAGTTGAACCTTTCCTTGTTTGTGTAATCTAATAAGATGTACAAAATAGTAGCTTCACATCACTTCTAAAGTAGTTTCTTTAGAAAACACATATCTTCATTGCCGAACACAATACTGTGTGAAATGAGGTAGTTCTCTTCTAGGAATCAGTTGCTTTCTTAAGAAAAGGGTTGAGTGAAGCAAGTTCAAACTTTCCTTGTTTGTGTAATCTAACAAGATGTAAAACGTAGTGGATTCGCCTCATTTCTAAAGTAGTTTGTTTAGAAAACAAACATCTTCATTGACGAAAACATTACTGAGTGAAATGAGCTAGGTCTGTTCTCGGAATCAGTTGCTTTCTTACGAAGAGTGTTGAGCGTAGCACGTTCAAATTTTCCTTGTTTGTGTAATCTAACAAGATGTACAAAGTAGTAGCTTCGCCTCACTTCTAAAGTAGTTTGTTTAGAAATCAAACATCTTCATTGCCGAACACAGTACTGTGTGAAATGAGCTAGTTCTGTTCTCGGAATCAGTTGCTTTCTTATGAAAAGGGTTGAGTGCAGCAAGTTCAAGCTTTCCTTGTTTGTGTAATCTAACGAGATGTAAAACGTAGTAGATTCGCCGCATTTCTAAAGTAGCTTGTTTAGAAAACAAACATCTTCATTGCCGAACACAGTACTGTGTGAAATGAGCTAGTTCTGTTCTCTGAAGCAGTAGCTTTCTTAAGAAGAGGGTTGAGTTCAGCAATGTCAAACTTTCTTTCCTTGTGTAATCTAACAAGGTATACAACTTAGTAGATTGACCTCATTTCTAAAGTACTTTGTTTAGAAAACAAACATCTTCATTTGGCGAACACTGTATTCTGTGAAATAAGCTACTTCTGTTCTTGGAATCAGTTGCTTTCTTACAAAATCGCTTGAGTGCGCAGGTTCAAACTTTCCTTGTTTGTGTAATCTAAAAAGATGTACAAAGTAGTAGCTTCGCCTCACTTCTAAAGTAGTTTGTTTAGAAAACAAATATCTTCATAGCCGAACACAATACTGTGTGAAATGAGCTAGTTCTGTTCTCTGAATCAGTTGCTTTCTCACGAAGAGTGTTGAGTGCAGCAAGTTCAAACTTTCCTTGTTTGTGTAATCTAACGAGATGTAAAATCTAGTGGATTAGCCTCATTTCTAAAGTAGTTTGTTTAGAAAACAAACATCTTCATTGACGAAAACAATACTGTGTGAAATGAGCTAGGTCTCTTCTCTGAATCAGTTGCTTTCTTACGAAGAGTGCTGAGCGTAGCAAGATCAAACTTTCCTTGTTTGTGTAATCTAACAAGATGTACAAAGTAGTAGCATTGGCTCACTTCTAAAGTAGTTTGTTTAGAAAACAAACATCTTCATTGCCGAACACAGTACTGTGTGAAATGAGCTAGTTCTGTTCTCTGAATCAGGAGCTTTCTTAAGAAGAGGGTTCAGTCCAGTAAGTTCAAACTTTCCTTGTTTGTCTAATCTAACAACATATACAACTGAGTAGATTCACCTCATTTCTAAAGTAGTTTGTTTAGATTACAAACATCTTCATTGCCGAAGACAGTACTGTGTAAAATGAGCTAGTTCTGTTCTCGGAATCAGTTGCTTTCTTACGAAGAGGGTTGACTGGAGCAAGTTCAAACTTTCCTTGTTTGTGTAATCTAACAAGATGTACAAAGTAATAGCTTCGCATCACTTCTAAAGTAGTTTGTTTAGAAAACAAACATCTTCATTGACGAAAACAATACTGTGTGAAATGAGCTAGGTCTCTTCTCTGAATCAGTTGCTTTCTTACGAAGAGTGCTGAGTGCAGCAAGATCAAACTTTCCTTGTTTGTGTAATCTAACAAGATGTACAAAGTAAGCTCATTTCTAAAGTAGTTTGTTTAGAAAACAAACATCTTCATTTCCTAACACAGTACTGTGTGAAATGAGCTAGTTCTGTTCTCTGAATCAACTTTCTTAAGAAGAGGGTTCAGTCCAGTAAGTTCAAACTTTCCTTGTTTGTCTAATCTAACAAGATATACAACTGAGTAGATTCACCTCATTTCTAAAGTAGTTTGTTTAGAAAACAAACATCTTCATTTCGAAGACAGTACTGTGTAAAATGAGCTAGTTCTGTTCTCGGAATCAGTTGCTTTCTTACGAAGAGGGTTGACTGGAGCAAGTTCAAACTTTCCTTGTTTGTGTAATCTAACAAGATGTACAAAGTAATAGCTTCGCATCACTTCTAAAGTAGTTTGTTTAGAAAACAAACATCTTCATTGCCGAACACAGTACTGTGTGAAATGAGCTAGTTCTCTACTCGGAATCCGTTGCTTTCTTAAGAAGAAGGTTGAGTGCAGGGAGTTCAAACTTTCCTTGTTTTGTAATCTAACAAGACGTAAAACGTTGTAGATTCGCCTTATTTCTAAAGTCGTTTTTTTAATAAACAATCATCTTCACTTCTGAAAACTGTATTGTGTGAAATTAGATAATTTTGTTCTCAGAATCAGTTGCTTTCTTATGAAGAGGGTTGAGGGCAGCAAGTTCAAACTTTCCTAGTTTGTGTAATATAACAAGATGTACAAAGAAGTAGACTCGCCTCACTTCTAACGTAGTTTGTTTAGAAAACAATCATCTTCATTTCTGAAAACTGTATTGTGTAAAATGAGCTTGTTCGGTTCTTGGATTCAGTTGCTTTCTTAAAAAGAGGCTTGAGTGCAGCAAGTTCAATCATTCTTACTTAGTGTAATGTAACAAGATGTACAACTTATTAGATTCACCTCATTTCTAAAGTAATTTGTTTAGAAAACAATCATCTTCGATTTTGAATACTGTACTGTGGGAAATGAGCTAGTTCTGTTCTCTGAATCAGTAGCTTTCTTAAGAAGAGGGTTGAGCGCAGCAAGTTCAAATTCTCCTTGTTTGTGTAATCTAACAAGATGTAAAACGTAGTCGATTCGCGTCACTTCTAAAGTAGTGTGTTTAGAAAACAATCATCTTCATTCCCGAAAACTGTATTGTGTGAAATGAGCTAGTTCTGTTCTCTAAATCAGTAGCATTCGTAAGAAGAGGGTAGAGTGCAGCAAGTTCAAACTTTCCTTGTTTGTATAATCTAACAACATGTAAAACGTACTGGATTTGCCTC
Organism: Orientallactaga sibirica; assembly: GCA_036365145.1. NCBI lineage: Eukaryota > Metazoa > Chordata > Mammalia > Rodentia > Dipodidae > Orientallactaga > Orientallactaga sibirica. The sequence goes on from JAEOAD010002667.1 coordinate 79,643, forward strand.
ATTTATAAAGTAGTTTGTTTAGAAAACAATCTTCTTCATTTTGAAACACAGTACTGTGTGAAATGAGCTATTTCTGTTCTCGGAATCAATTGTTTTCTTACGAAGAGGGTTGCATGCAGCAAGTACAAACTTTCCTTGTTTGTGTAATCTAACAACATATACAACTTAGTAGATTCACCTCATTTTTAAAGTAGTTTATTTAGAAAAAAATCATCTTCATTTGCCGAACACTTAACTCTGTGAAATAAAGATAGTTCTGTTCTTGGAATGAGTTGCTTTCTTACAAAATTGCTTGAGTACAGCAAGTTCAAACTTTCCTTGTTTGTGTAATCTAACTAGATGTACAAAGTAATAGATTCGCCTCACTTCTAAAGTTGTTTGTTTAGAAAACAATCATCTTCATTTCTGAAACCTGTATTGTGGGAAATGAGCGAGTTCTGTTGTCGGAATGAGTTGCTTTCTTACGAAGAGGGTTGAGCGCAGCAAGTTCAAACTTTCCTTGTTTGTGTCATCTAACAAGATTTACAAAGTAGTAGATTCACCTCACTTCTAAAGTAATTTGTTTAGAACACAAACATCTTCATTTGCCGAACACTGTACCCTGTGAAATAAGCTAGTTCTGTTCTTGGAATCAGTTGCTTTCCTACAAAATCGCTTGAGTGCAGGAAGTTCAAACTTTCCTGGTTTGTGTAATCTAACAAGAAGTACAAAGTAGTAGCTTCGCCTCACTTCTAAAGTAGTTTGTTTAGAAAAGAAACATCTTCATTGCAGAACACAGTACTGTGTGAAATTAGCTAGTTCTGTTCTCAGAATCAGTTGCTTTCTTATGAAGAGGGTTGAGTGCAACAAGTTCAAACTTTCCTTGTTTGTATAATCTAACAAGATGTAAAACGTAGTAGATTTGCCTCATTTCTAAAGTCTTTTCTTCAGAAAACAAACATCGTCTTTTTTGAACACAGTACTGTGTGAAATGAGGTAATTCTGTTCTTGGAAAATGTTGCTTAATACGACGAGAGTTGACCACAGCAAGTTCAAACTTTCCTTGTTTGTGTAATCTAACAAGGTTTACAAAGTACTTGATACGCCTCACTTCTAAAGTAGTTTGTTTAGAAAATAATCATCTTCATTTCCAAAAACAGTATTGTGTGAAATGAGCTACTTCGGTACTTGGAATCAATTGCTTTCTTACGAAGATGCTTGAGTGCAGCACGTTCAAACATTCCTAGTTAATGTAATCAAACAAGTTGTACAACTTATTAGAATCACCTCATTTCTAAAGTAATTTGTTTAGAAAACAATCTTCTTCATTTTTGATAACTGTACTGTGTGGAATGAGCTAGTTTTGTTCTCTGAATCAGTAGCTTTCTTAAGAAGATGGTTGAGTGCAGCAAGTTCAAACTTTCCTTGTTGGTGTAATCTAACAAGATATACAACTTACTTGATTCACCTCATTTCTAAAGTAGTTTGTTTAGAAAACACACATCTTCATTTCCCGAACACTGTACTCTGTGAAATAAGCTAGTTCTGTTCTTGGAATCAGTAGCTTACTTACAAAATCGCTTGAGTGCAGCAAGTTCAAACTTTCCTAGTCTTTGTAATCTAAAAAGATGTAAAACTTACTAGATTTGCCTCATTTCTAAAGTAGTTTGTTTAGAAAACAAACATCTTGATTGCAGAACACTGTACTGTATGAAATGAACTAGTTCTGTTCTCAGAATCAGTTGCTTTCTTACAAAGACAGTTTAGGGCAGCACTTCAAACTTTCCTTGTTTGTGTAATCTAACAAGATGTACAACTCAGTAGATTCGCCTCATTTCTAAAGTAGTTTGTTTAGAAACAAACATCTTCACTGCCGAATAATGTACTGTGTCAAAAAAGTTAGTTTTCTTCTTGCAATCAGTTGCTTTCTTACGAACAGGGTTGATGGCAGCAACTTCAAACATTCCTAGTTAGTATAACCTAAGAGGGTGTACAATTTAATAGATTCAGCTCATTTCTAAAGTAGTTTCTTTAGAAACCAACATCTTCATTTCAAAACACGGTACTCTGTGAACTAAGCTACTTCTGTTCTCGGAATCAGTTGCTTTCTTACAAAGATCGTTTAGGGCAGGAAGTTCAAACGTTCCTTGTTTGTGTAATCTAACTAGATGTACAACTTAGTAGATTCACGTCATTTCTAACAAAGTTTGTTTAGAAAACAAACTTCTTTGTTGGCAAACACTGTATTCTGTGAAATGAGCTCGTTCGGTTCTCCCAATCAGTTGCTTTCTTACAGAGAGGCTTGGGTGCAGCAAATTCAAACATTCCTAGTTAGTGTAATCTAAGAAGATGTACAACTTATTAGATTCACCTCATTTCTAAAGTAATTTGTTTAGAAAACAATCATTTTCGTTTTTGAAAACTGTACTGTGTGAAATGAGCTAGTTCTGTTCTCTGAATCAGTAGCTTTTTTACGACGAGCGTTGAGTGCAGCAAGTTCAAACTTTCCTTGTTGGTGCAATCTAACAATATATACAACTTAGTAGATTCACCTAATTTCTAAAGAGGTTTGTTTAGAAAACAAACATCTTCATTTGCCAAACACTGTACTCTGTGAAATAAGCTAGATCTGTTCTTGGAATCAGTTGCTTTCTTACAAAATTGCTTGAGTGCCGCAAGTTCAAACTTTCCTTGTTTGTGTAATCTAACAAGATGTACAAAGTAGTAGATTCACCTCACTTCTATAGTAGTTTGTTTAGAAAACAAACATCTTCATTGCCGAACACAGTACAGTGTGAAATGAGCTAGTTCTGTTCTTGGAATCAGTTGCTTTCCTACAAAGAGGGTTGAGTCCAGCAAGTTCAAACTTTCCTTGTTTGTGTAATCTAACAAGACATACAACTCAGTAGATTCGCCTCACTTCTAAAGTAGTTTTTTTAGAAAACAATGATCTTCATTTCCGAAAACTGTATTGCGTGAAATGAGCTAGTTCGGTTCTCGGAATCAGTTCCTTTCTTACAAAGAGGCTTGAGTTCATCAAGTTCATACATTCCTAGTTAGTGTAATCTAACAAGATGTACAACTTAATAGATTCACCTCATTTCTAAAGTAATTTGTTAAGAAAACAATCACCTTCCTTTTTGAAAACTGTACTGTGTGAAATGAGGTAGTTCTCTGCCTGAATCAGTAGGATTCTTAAGAAGAGGGTTGAGTGCAGCAAATTCAAACTTTCCTTGTTTGTGTAATCTCACAAGATATACAACTTAGTAGATTCTCCCCATTTCTAAAGTAGTTTGTTTAGAAAACAAACATCTTCATTTGCCAAACAGTGTACTCAGTGAAATAAGCTAGTTCTGATCTTGGAATCAGTTGCTTTCTTACAAAATCGCTTGAGTACTGCACGTTCAAACTTTCTTAGTTTGTTTAATCTAACACTATATACAAAGTAATCGATTCGCCTCACTTCTAAAGTTGTTTGTTGAGAAAACAATCATCTTCATTTCCGAAAACTGTATTGTGAGCAATGAGCTAGTCCTGTTCTCGGAATCAGTTGCTTTCTTACGAAGAGGGTTGAGTGCAGCAAATTCAAACTTTCCTTGTTTGTGTAATCTCACAAGATATAAAACTTAGTAGATTCTCCTCATTTCTAAAGTAGTTTGTTTAGAAACCAAACATCTTCATTTGCCGAACACTGTACTCTGTGAAATAAGCTAGTTCTCTTCTTGGATAAAATTGCTTTCTTACAAAATCGCTTGAGTGCAGCAAGTTCAAACTTTCCCTGTTTGTGTAATCTAATAAGATGTATAAAGTAGTTTCTTCAGAAAACAAACATCTTCATTGCCGAACACACTACAGTGTGAAATGAGCTAGTTCTGTTCTCAGAATCAGTTCCTTTCTTACGAAGAGTGTTGAGCGCAGTAAGTTCAACTTTCCTTGTTTGTGTAATGTAACAAGATGTAAAACGTAGTAGATTCACCTCATTTCTAAAGTAGTTTGTTTAGAAAACGATCATCTTCATTTCCGAAAACTGTATTGTGTGAAATGAGCTAGTTCGGTTATTGGAATCAGTTGCTTTCTTAGAAAGTTTCTTGAGTGCAGCAAGTTAAACATTTCTAGTTAGTGTAATCTGAGAAGATGTACAACTTATTAGATTCACCTCATTTCTTTAGTAATTTGTTTAGAAAACTATCATCTTCTTTTTTGAAAAGTGTACTGTGTGAAATGGTCTAGTTCTGCTTTCTGAATCAGTAGCTTTCTTAAGAATAAGGTTGAGTGAAGCCAGTTCAAACTTTCCTTGTGTGTGTAATCTAACAAGATGTAAAACGTAGTAGATTCGCCTCACTTCTAAGGCAGTTTGTTAAGAAAACAAACATCTTCATTGCCGAACACAGTACTGTGTGAAATGAGCTAGTTCTGTTCTCTGAATGAGTAGCTTTCTTACGAAGAGGGTTGCGTGCAGCAAGTTCAAACTTTCCTTGTTTGTGTAATCTAACACATATACAACTTAGTAGATTCACCTCATTTCTAAAGTAGTTTGTTTAAAAAAGAAACATCTTCATAAGCTGAACACTGTACTCTGTGAAATAAGCTCGTTCGGGTCTTGCAACTAGTTGCTTTCTTACAAAATCACTTCAGTGTAGCAATTTCAAACTTACCTGGCTTGTGTAATCTAACAAGATGTACAAAGTAATAGATTCGCCTCACTTCTATAGTTGTTTGTTTAGAAAACAATCATCTTCATTTCTGAAAACTGTATTGTGTGAAATTAGCTAGTTCTGTTCTCGGAATGAGTTGTTTTCTTATGAAGAGGCTTGAGCGCAGCAATTTCAAACTATCCTTGTTTGTGTAATCTAACAAGATGTACAAAGAGGTAGATTCGCCTCACTTCTAAAGTAGTTTGTTTAGAAAACAATCATCTTCTTTTCCGAAAACAGTATTGTGTGAAATGAGCTAGTTCGGGTCTCGGAACCAGTTGCTTTCTTACAAAGAGGCTTGAGTGCATCAAGTTGAAACATTCCTAGTTAGTGTAATCTAACAAACCGTACAACTTATTAGATTCGACTCATTTCTAAAGTAATTTGTTTGGAAAACAATCATCTTCGTTTTTGAAAACTGTACTGTGTGTAATGAGCTAGTTCTGTTCTCTGAATCACTAGCGTTCTTAAGAAGAGGGTTGAGTGCAGCATGTTCAAACTTTCCTTGTTTGTGTAATCTAACAAGATGTAAAACGTAGTAGATTCGCCTCATTTCTAAAGTAGTTTGTTTAGAAAACAAACATCTTCATTTGCCAAACACTGTACTCTGTGAAATGAGCTTGTTCTGTTCTCGGAATCAGTTGCTTTCTTTCGAAGACGGTTGAGTGCAGCAAGTTCCAACTTTCCTTGTTTGTGTAATCTAACAATATGTACAAAGTAGTAGATTCGCCTCACTTCTAAAGTAGTTCGTTTAGAAAGCAATCATCTTCATATCTGAAAATTGCATTGTGTGAAATGAGCTATTTCAGTTCTTGGAATCAGTTCCTTTCTTACAAAAATGCTTGAGTGCAGCAAGTTCAAACTTTCCATCTTTGTGTAATCTAACAAGATGTAAAGCGTAGTACATTCGCCTTGTTACTAAAGTAGTTTGTTTAGAAAACAAACATGTTCTTGCTGAACACAGGACTGTGTGAAATGAGCTAGTTCTGTTCTCGTAATCAGTTGCTTTCTTCTGAAGAGTGTTGAGCGCAGCCAGTTCAAACTTTCCTTGTTTGTGTAATCTAAAAAGATGTACAAAGTAGTAGATTCGCCTCACTTCTAAAGGAGTTTGTTTAGAAAAAAAATAATCTTCATTTCTGAAAACTGTATTGTGTGAAATGAGATACATCTGTTCTTGGAATCAGTTGGTTTCTTACAAAGAGGCTAGAGTGCAGCAAGTTCAAACTTTCCTTGTTTGTGTAATCTAACAAGATATAAAACTTAGTAGATTCACCTCATTTCTAAAGTAGTTTGTTTAGAAAACAAACATCTTCATTTGCCGAACACTGTACTCTGTGAAATGAGATAGTCCTGTTCTTGGAATCAGTTGCTTTCTTACAAAATCGCTTGAGTGCAGCAAGTTCAAACTTTCCTTGTTTGTGTAATCTAGCAAGATGTACAAAGTAGTAGCTTCGCCTCACTTCTAAAGTACTTTGTTTAGCAAACAAACGTCTTCATTGCCTAACACAGTATTGTGTGAAATGAGCTAGTTCTGTTCTCGGAATCAGTTGCTTTCTTAAGAAGAGGGTTGAGTGCAGCTAGTTCAAACTTTCCTTGTATGTGCAATTTAACAAGATGTAAAACGTAGTAGATTCTCTGCATTTCTAAAGGCGTTTGGTTAGAAAACAAACATGTTAATTGCCAAACACAGTACTGTGTGAAATGAGCTAGTTCTGTTCTTAGAATCAGTTGCTTTTTTTCGAAGAGTGTTGAGTGCAGCAACTTCAAACTTTCCTTGTTTGTGTAATATTACAAGATATACAACTTAGTCGATTCACCTCATTTCTAAAGTAGTTTGTTTAGAAAATAAACATCTTCATTTGCCGAACTCTGTACTCTGTGAAATAAGCTGGTTCTGTTCTTCGCACCAGTTGCTTTCTTACAAAATCGTTTGAGTGCAGCAAGTTGAAACTTTCCTTGTTTGTGTAATCTAACAAGATGTACAAAGTAATAGATTCGCCTCATTTCTAAAGTTGTTTGTTTAGAAAACAATCATCTTCATTTCCAAAACCTGTACTGTGTGAAATGAGCTAGTTCTGTTCTCAGAATCAGTTGCTTTCTTATGAAGAGGGTTGAGCGCAGCAATTTCAAACTTTCCTTGTTTGTGTAATCGAACAAGATGTACAAAATAGTAGATTCACCTCATTTCTAAAGTAGTTTGTTTAGAAAACAAACATCTTCATTGCCGAACACAACACTCTGTGAAATAAGCTTGTTCTGTTGTCTGAATCAGTAGCTTTCTTAAGAAGAGGGTTGAGTGCAGCAAGTTCAAACATTCCTTGTTTGTGTAATCTAACAAGATGTACAAATTAGTAGAGTAGCCTCATTTCTAAAGTAGTTTGTTTCGAAAAAAACATCTTCATTGCCGAACACAATACTCTGTGAAATGAGCTAGTTGTGTTGTCGGAATCATTATCTTTCTTAAGAAGAAGGTTGAGTCCAGCAAGTTCAAACTTTCCTTGTTTGTGTAATCTAACAAGATATAAAACTTAGTAGATTCAGGGCATTTTTAAAGTAGTTTGTTTAGAAAACAACATCTTCATTTGCCGAACACTGAGCGCTGTGAAATAAGCTAGTTCTGTTCTTGGAATCAGTTGCTTTCTTACAAAATAGCTTGAGTGCAGCAAATTCAAACTTTCCTTGTTTGTGTAATCTAACAAGATATACAAAGTAGTAGCTTAGCCTCACTTCTAAAGTAGTTTGTTTTGAAAACAAACATCTTCATTGCCAAACACAGTATTGTGTGAAATGAGCTAGTTATGTTCTCGGTATCATTTGCTTTCTTACGAAGAGGGTTGAGTGCAGGAAGTTCAAACTTTCCTATTTGTGTAATCTAACAAGATGTACAAAATAGTAGATTCGCCTCATTTCTAAAGTAGTTTGTTTAGAAAACAAACATCTTCATTGCCGAACACAACACTCTGTGAAATAAGTTTGTTCTGTTGTCTGAATCAGTAGCTTTCTTAAGAAGAGGGTTGAGTGCAGCAAGTTCAAACATTCCTTGTTTGCGTAATCTAACAAGATGTACAAATTAGTAGAGTAGCCTCATTTCTAAAGTAGTTTGTTTCGAAAAAAAATCTTCATTGCCGAACACAATACTCTGTGAAATGAGCTAGTTGTGTTGTCGGAATCAGTATCTTTCTTAAGAAGAAGGTTGAGTGCAGCAAGTTCAAACTTTCCTTGTTTGTGTAATCTAACAAGATATAAAACTTAGTAGATTCAGGGCATTTTTAAAGTAGTTTGTTTAGAAAACAACATCTTCATTTGCCGAACACTGAACGCTGTGAAATAAGCTAGTTCTGTTCTTGGAATCAGTTGCTTTCTTACAAAATAGCTTGAATGCAGCAAATTCAAACTTTCCTTGTTTGTGTAATCTAACAAGATATACAAAGTAGTAGCTTAGCCTCACTTCTAAAGTAGTTTGTTTTGAAAACAAACATCTTGATTGCCAAACACAGTACTGTGTGAAATGAGCTAGTTCTGTTCTCGGTATCATTTGCTTTCTTACGAAGAGGGTTGAGTGCAGGAAGTTCAAACTTTCCTATTTGTGTAATCTAACAAGATGTACAAAATAGTAGATTCGCCTCATTTCTAAAGTAGTTTGTTTAGAAAACAATCATCTTCATTGCCGAACACTGTACTGTGTTAAAATAGCTAGTTCTGTTGGAATAAGTTGCTTTCTTACGAAGAGTGTTGAGTGCAGCAAGTCCAAACTCTCCTTGTTTGTTTAATCTAACAAGATGTACAACTTAGTAGAATCCCCTTATTTCTATAGTAGTTTGTTTAGAAAACAAACATCTTCATTGCGGAACACTGTACTGTGGGAAATGAGCCAGTTCTGTTGGGATCTGTTGCTTTTTTTCGAAGAGGGTTGAGTGCAGCAAGTTCAAACTTTCCTAGTTAGTGTAATGTAAGAAGTTGTACAATTTGGTGGATTTGCCTGATTTCTAAAGTAGTTTGTTTAGAAAAAAACATCTTCATTGCCAAACACTGTACTGGGTGAAATGAGCTACTTCTGTTGTCAGGATCAGTTCCTTTCTTACGAAGAGTGTTGAGTGCAGGTGTTCTAAGTTTCCTAGCTTGTGTAATCTAACAAGATATAAAACTTAGTAGATTCGCCTGATTTATAAAGTAGTTTGTGTAGAAAACAAACATCTTCATTGCCAAACACTGCATGTGTGAAATGAGCTAGTTCTGTTGCCGGGATCTGTTGCTTTTTTTCGAAGAGGGTTGAGTGCAGCAAGTTCAAACTTTCCTTGTTTTTGTAATCTAACAAGATGTAAAACTGAGTAGATTCGCCTGATTTCTATAGTAGTTTGTTTAGAAAACAAGCATCTTCATTGCCCAACACTGTACTGTGTGAAATGAGCTAGTTCTGTTGTACGGATCAGTTCCTTTCTTACGAACAGTGTTGAGTGCAGCAAGTTCTAACATTCCTTGTTTGTGTAATCTAACAAGATGTAAAACGTAGTAGATTCTCCTCATTTCTAAAGGCGTTTGGTTAGAAAACAAACATCTTAATTGCTGAACACAGTGCTGTGTGAAATGAGCTAGTTCTGTTGCCGGGATCAGTTCCTTTTTTACGGAGAGTGTGGAGTGCAACAAGTTCAAACTTTCCTTGTTTGTATACTCTAACAAGATGTACAACTTAGTAGATTCCCCTTATTTCTAAAGTAATTTATTTAGAAAACAAACATCTTCATTGCGGAACACTGTATTGTGGGAAATGAGCTACTTTTGTTGGGATCAGTTACTTTCTTTCAAAGAGTGTTGAGTGCAGCAAGTTCAAACTTTCCTAGTGAGTGTAATCTAAGAAGACGCACAATTTACTAGATTTGCCTGATTTCTAAAGTAGTTTGTTTAGAAAACAAACATCTTTATTTCAAAACTCTATACTGTGTGAACTAAGCTAGTTCTGTTCTGGGAATGAGTTGCTTTCTTACCAAGATGTTTGAGTGCAGCAAGTTCATACTTTACTTGTTTGTGTAATCTAACAAGATGTACAACTTAGTAGATTCGCCTGATTGCTACAGTAGTTTGTTTAGAAATCAAACATCTTCATTGCCGGGCACTGTAATGTGTGATATAAGCTAGTTCTGTTCTCGGAATCAGTTGCTTTCTTACAAAGAGAGTTGATGGCAGCAAGTTCAAACATTCTTGCTTAGTGTAATCTAAGAAGATGTACAATTTAGTAGATTTGCCTCATTTCTAAAGTAGTTTGTTTAGAAAACAAACATCTTCATTGCCGAACACTGTACTGTGTGAAATGAGCGAGTTCTGTTGGGATCAGTTGCTTTCTTACGAAGAGTGTTGAGTGCAACAAGTTCAATCTTTCCTTATTCGTGTAATCTAAAAACATGTACAATGTAGTAGATTCGCCTGATTGCTAAAGTATTTTGTATAGAAATCAAACTTCTTCATTGCAAAACACTGTACTGTGTGATATTAGATAGTTCTGTTCTCGGAATCACTTGCTTTCTTACGAAGAGAGTTGAGGGCAGCAAGTTCAAGCATTCCTACTTAGTGTAATCTATGAAGATGTACAATTTAGTAGGTTCTCCTGATTTATAAAGTAGTTTGTTTAGAAAACAAACATCTTCATTGCCGAACACTGTAGTGTGTGAAATGAGTTACTTCTGTTGTCGGGATCACTTCCTTTCTCACGAAGAGTGTTGAGTGCAGCAAGTTCTAACTTTCCTAGTTTGTGTAATCTAACAAGATGTACAATTTTGTAGATTCTCCTGATTTCTAAAGTAGTTTGTTTAGAAAACAAACATCTTCATTGCCGAACAATGTAATGAGTGAAATGAGCTAGTTCTGTTGCCGGGATCAGTTGAGTTCTTACGAAGAGTGTTGAGTGCAGCAAGTTCAAACTTTCCTTTTTTGTGTAATCTAACAATATGTAAAACTTAGTAGATTTGACTCATTTCTAAAGTAGTTTGTGTAGAAAATAAACATCTACATTGCAGAACACTGTACTGTGGGAAATGCACTAGTTCTGTTTGGATAAGTTGCTTTCTTTCAAAGAGTGTTGAGGGCAGCAAGTTCAAACTTTCCAAGTTAGTGTAATCTAAGAAGATGTACAATTTAGTAGATTCGCATGATTTCTAAAGTAGTTTCTTGAGAAAACAAACATCTTCATGGCCGAACACTAGTTCTGTTGTCGGGATCAGATCCTTTCTATCGAAGAGCGATGAGTGCAGCAGGTTCTAATTTTCCTTGTTTGTGTAATCTAACAAGATATACAACTTAGTAGATTCGCCTGATTTCTAAAGTAGTTTGTTTAGAAAACAAACATCTTCATTGCCGAACATTGAACTGTGTGAAATGAGCTAGTTCTCTTGCCAGGAACAGTTCCTTTCTTAAGAAGAGTGTTGAGTGCAGCAAGTTCAAACATTCCTTCTTTGTTTAATCTAACAAGGTGTATAACTTAGTAGATTCACCTCATTTCTAAAGTAGTTTGTTTAGAAAACAAACACCTTCATTGCGGAACACTGTACTGTGGGAAATGAGCTAGTTCTGTTGGGATCAGTTGCTTTCTTACAAAGACGCTTGAGTGCAGCAAGATCAAACTTTCTTCTTTTGTGTAATCTAAGAAGATGTACAATTTAGTAGATTGGCCTTATGTCTAAAGTAGTTTCTTTAGAAAACAAACATCCACATTTAAAAACACTGTACTGTGTGAACTGAGCTACTTCTGTTCTCGGAATGAGTTGCGTTCTTACGAAGAGGGTTGAGTGCAGCTAGTTCAATCTTTCCTTGTTTGTGTAATCTAACAAGATGTACAGCTTAGTAGAATCGACTGATTTCTATGGTTGTTTGTTGACAAAACAAACATCTTCATTGCCGAACACTGTACTGTGTGATATAAGCTAGTTCTGTTCTCGGAATCAGTTGCTCTCTTACGAAGAGGGTTGAGTGCAGCAAGTTCAAACGTTCCCTGTTTGTGTAATCTAACAAGATGTACAACTTAGTAGATTCACCTCATTTCTAAAGTAGTTTGTTTAGAAAACAAACATATTCCTTGTCGAACACTGTACTCTGTGAATTAAGCTAGTTCTGTTCTCGGAATCACTTGCTTTCTTACAAAGACGCTTGAGTACAGAAAGTTCAAATATTCCTAGTTAGTGTAATCTAAAAAGATGAACAACTTAGTAGATTCGCCTGATTTCTAAAGTAGTTTGTTTAGAAAACAAACGTCTTCATTGCCGAACCCAGTACAATGCAAAATGAGCTACTTCTGTTGTCAGGATCAGTTGGTTTCTTATGAAGACTGTTGAGTGCAGCAAGTTCAAACTTTCCTCGTTGTTGTAATCTAAGAAGATGTACAACTTAGTAGATTCACCTGATTTCTAGAGTAGTTTGTTTAGAAAACAAACATCTTCATTTACGAACACTGCAGTGTGTGAAATGAGCTAGTTCTGTTGTCGGGATCAGTTCCTTTCTTAAGAAGATTGTTGAGTGCAGCAAGTGCAAACGTTGCTTGTTTGTGTAATCTAGCAAGATGTACAACTTAGTAGATTCGCCTCATATCTAAAGTAGTTTGTTTAGAAAACAATCATCTTCATTTCCGAAAACTGTACTGTGTGAAATGAGCTAGGTCTGTCCTCAGAATCAGTTCCTTTCTTATGAAGAGGGTTTAGGGCAGCAAGTTTAAACGTTCCTTGTACAACTTAGTAGATTCTCCTCATTTCTAAAGTGATTTGTTAAGAAAACAAACATCTTCATTGCCGAACACTATACTATTTGAAATAATCTAGTTCTATTGTCGGGATCAGTTGGTTTCTTACGAAGAGTGTTGAGTGCAGCAAGTTGAAACTTTGCTTGGTTGTTTAATCTAAGAAGATGTACAATTTAGTAGATTCGTCTTATGTCTAAAGGATTTTGTTGAAAAAACAAACATCTTCATTTCAAAACACTCTACTATGTGAACTAAGCTAGTTCTGTTATCTGAACGAGTTCCTTTCTACGAAGACTTTTGAGTGCAGCAAGTTCAAACTTTCCCTGTTTGTGTAATCTAACAAGATGTACAAATTAGTAGATTCTCCTCATTTCTAAAGTAATTTGTTAAGAAAACAAACATCTTCATTGCCGAACAATGTACTATTTGAAATAAGATAGTTCTGTTGTCAGGATAAGTTGTTTTCTTACGAAGAGTGTTGAGTGAAGCAAGTGGAAACTTTCCCTGTTTCTGTAATCTAACAAGATGTACAACTTAGTAGATTCGCCTTATTGCTAAAGTACGTTGTTTAGAAAACAAACATCTTCATTTCAAAACACTGTACTGTGTGAAATAAGCTAGTTCTGTTCTCGGAATGAGTTGCTTTCTTACGAAGAGGGTTGAGTGCACCAAGTTCAAACTTTCCTTTTTTGTGTAATCTAACAAGATGTATAACTTAGTAGATTCACCTCATTTCTAAAGTAGTTAGTTTAAAAAACAAACATCTTCAATACCAAACACTGTACTGTGTGTTATAAGCTAGTTCTGTTCTGGGAATCAGTTGCTTTCCTATGAAGAAGGTTGAGTGCAGCAAGTTCAAACAATCCTAGTTAGTGTATTCTAAGAAGATGTACAATTTTTAGATTCCCTTTATGTCGGAAGTAGTTTGTTTAGAAAACATACATCTTAATTGCCGAGCACTGCACTGTGTGAAATGAGTTATTTCTGTTCTCGGAATGAGTTGCTTTCTTACGAAGTCCTTTGAGTGCAGCAAATTCAACCTTTCCTTGTTTGTGTAATCTAACAAGATGTACAACTTAGTAGATTCACCTCATTTCTAAAGTAGTTTGTTCAGAAAACAAATATCTTCATTCCCGAACACTGTACTCTGTTAAATGAGCTTGTTCGGTTCTCCCAATCAGTTGCTTTCTTAAAAAGAGGCTTGGGTGCAGCAAGTTCAAACATTCCTAGTTAGTGTAATCTAAGAAGAAGTACAACTTATTAGATTCACCTCATTTCCAAACTACTTTGTTTAGAAAGCAATCATCTTCATTTCTGAAAACTGTATTGTGTGAAATGAGCTAGTTCTGTTCTCTGAATGAGTAGCTTTCTTAAGAAGAGGGTTGAGTGCAGTAAGTTCAAACTTTCCTTGTTTGTGTAATCTAACATGATATACAACTTAGTAGATTCACCTCACTTCTAACACAGTTTGTTTGGAAAACAAACTTCTTCATTGCCGAACACTGTACACTTTGAAATGAGCTTTTTCGGTTCTCCCAATCAGTTGCTTTCTTACATAGAGGCTCGGGTGCAGCAAGTTCAAACATTCCTAGTTAGTGTAATCTAAGAAGATGTACAACTTATTATATTCACCGCATTTCCAAACTACTTTGTATAGAAAACAATCATCTTCATTTGCCGAACACTGTACTCTGTGAAATGAGCTAGGTCTATTCTTGGAATCAGTTACTTTCTTACAAAATCGCTTAAGTGCAGCAAGTTCAAACTTTCCTTGTTTGTGTAATCTAACAAGATGTACAAAGTGGTAGATTCCCTCACTTCTAAAGTAGTTTGTTTAGGAAACAATCATCTTCATTCCCGAAAACTGTATTGTGTGAAATGAGCTAGTTCTGTTCTTGGAATCAGTTGCTTTCTTACGAAGAGGTTTGAGTGCAGCAAGTTCAAACTTTCCTTGTTTGTGTAATCTAACAAGATGTACAAAGTAGTAGATTCGCCTCACTTCTAAAGTAGTTTGTTTAGAAAACAATCATCTTCATTTCCAAAAACTCTATTGTGTGAAATGAGCTAGTTCTGTTCTCTGAATCAGTAGCTTTCTTAATAAGATGGTTGAGTGCAGCAAGTTCAAACTGTCCTTGGTTGTGTAATCTAACAAGATATACAACATAGTAGATACTCCTCATTTCCAAAGTAGTTTGTTTAGAAAACAATCATCTTCATTTGCCGAACAGTGTACTCTGTGAAATAAGCTAGTTCTGTTCTTGGAATCAGTGGCTTTCTTACAAAATCACTTGAGTGCAGCAAGTTCAAACTTTCCTTGTTGGTGTAATCTAACAAGATGTACAAAGTAGCAGCTTCGCCACACTTCTAAACTTGTTTGATTAGAAAACAATCATCTTCATTTCCGAAAACTGTGTTGTGTGAAATGAGCTAGTTCTGTTCTCTGAATCAGTTGCTTTCTTACGACAAGGGTTGAGTGCAGCAAGTTCAAACTTTCCTTTTTTGTGTAATCTAACAAGATGTAAAACGTAGTAGATTCGCCTCATTTCTAAAGTAGTTTGTTTAGAAAACAATCATCTTCGTTTCCGAAAACTTTACTGTGTGAAATGAGCTAGTTCTGTTCTCTGAAAGAGTAGCTTTCTTAAGAAGAGGGTTGAGTGCAGCAAGTTCAAACTTTCCTTGTTTGTGTAATCTAACAAGATGTAAAACGTAGTAGATTCGCCTCATTTCTAAAGTAGTTTGTTTAGAAAATGAACATCTTCATTTGCCAAAAACTGTACTCTGTGAAATAAGCTTGTTATGTTCTTGGAATCAGTTACTTTCTTACAAAATCGCTTGAGTGCAGCATGTTCAAACTTTCCTCCTTTGTCTAATCTAACAAGATGAACAAAGTAGTAGATTCACCTCACTTCTAAAGTAGTTTGTTTAGAAAACAATAATCTTCATTTCCAAAAACTGTATTGTGAGAAATGACCTAGTTCGGATCTCAGATTCAGTTGCTTTCTTACAAAGAGGCTTGACTGCATCAAGTTCAAACATTCCTAGTTAGTTTAATCTAACAAGATGTACAACTTATTAGATTCACCTCATTTCTATAGTAGTTTGTTTAGAAAACAAACATCTTCGTTTTTGAAAACTGTACTGTGTGAAATGAGCTAGTTCTGTTCTTTCTGTTCCTGCTAGGTGATGACATCTGCCTTCTGCTAATACTGTCACCAGAAGCTGGCTGGGTGAGGCCACCGAGTATCAGACCTTTAGCCTCCAATACTGTAAGCTAAGTAAAATCTTTCCTTTATCAATTGCCTAGCTGAAAGCATTTTACGATAGTAATGTATTACTATAGTAATGTATTACTATAGCAATGTATTACTATAGCAATGTAAGGCAGACTAAGACTGCAGTGGAAGTAACCAAAGCAGAGTCATGGGAGATTCTCCTCCATCCTCTTTTCAAGAATGAATACATATATCCTCTTTCTCATAGTAACAACAATTATGATCCTTTTGCAAAAGCTGCCCACTTTCAATTAAATTTTTTCATACTCTTTCTTTCTCTTGTAGTATGATTCTAATTCTTTCATTTCAAGAGTGTCCCCTCCCCAGGACACCTTCAGTACCATCTGTCTGTTGAACAGGTGGGGAGCAGACAGCCCCTGTGTCATTCACACAGACAGAAACAAGGCTGGTAAAGGTTATTGCTGCAGGAGCCCTGAGCCATAAACACTGCAGAGGGGAGTCATTCAAGGGTCTAAGAATATAGTGGCAAAGGCAGAAAGACTTTCAAAATGCAGTTGGAGGCCATTTTTGCTCGAGCTCTGTAGGATGACACTCAAACAGCACCCCGGTATGAGCCAGTAGCTTTCTTAATAAGAGGGTTGAGTGCAGCAAGTTCAAACTTTCCTTGTTTGTGTAATCTAAGAAGATATACAACTTAGTAGATACTCCTCATTTCTAAAGTAGTTTGTTTAGAACCCTATCATCTTCTTTTGCCGAACAGTGTACTCTGTGAAATAAGCTCGTTCTGTTCTTGGAATCAGTTGCATTATTACAAAATCGCTGGAGTGAAGCAAGTTCAAACTTTCCCTGTTTGTGTAATCTAACAAGATATACAAAGGAGTAGCTTCACATCACTTCTAAAGTAGTTTGTTTAGAAAACAAACATCTTCATAGCCGAACACAGTACTGTATGAAATGAGCTAGTTCTGTCTTCAGAATCAGTTGCTTTCTTAAGAAGAGGGTTGAGTCCAGCAAGTTCAAACTTTCCTTGTTTGTGTAATCTAACAAGATGTACAAAGTAGTAGATTCACCTCACTTCTAAAGTAGTTTGTTTAGAAAACCATCACCTTCATTTCCGAAAACTGTATTGTGGGAAATGAGCTAGTTCTGTTCTCTGAATCAGTTGCTTTCTTACAAAATCGCTTGAGTGCAGCAAGTTCAAACTTTCCTAGTTTGTGTAATCTAACAAGATGTAAAACTTAGTAGATTCGCCTCATTTCTAAAGTAGTTTGTTTAGAAAACAAACATCTTCAGTGCCGAACACTGTACTGTATGAAATGAACTAGTTCTGTTCTCAGAATCAGTTGCTTTCTTACAAAGACAGTTTAGGGCAGCGAGTTCAAACTTTCCTTATTTGTGCAATCTAACAAGATGTACAAAGTAGTAGCTTTGTCTCACTTCTAAAGTAGTTTGTTTAGAAAACAAATATCTTCACTGCCGAACACAGGACTGTGTGAAATGAGCTAGTTCTGTTCTCAGAATCAGTTGCTTTCTTATGAAAAGGGCTGAGTGCAGCTAGTTAAAACATTCCTATTTAGTGTAATCTAACAAGATGTACAGCTTGTTAGATTCACCTCATTTCTAAAGTAATTTGTTTAGAAAACCATCATCTTCGTTTCTGAAAACTGTACTGTGTGAAATGAGCTAGTTCTGTTTCGGAATCAGTTGCTTTCTTACGAAGAGGGTTGAGCGCAGGAAGTTCAAACTTTCCTTGTTTGTGTAATCTAACAAGATGTGCAAAGTGGTAGATTCGCATCAATTCTAAAGTAGTTTGTTTAGAAAACAATCATCTTCATTTCCGAAAACTGTATTGTGTGAAATGAGCTAGTTCTGTTCTCTGAACCAGTTGCTTTCTTACAAAGAAGCTTGAGTGCATCAAGTTCAAACATTCCTTGTTAGTGTATTCTAACAAGACGTACAACTTATTAGATTTACCACATTTGTAAAGTAATTTGTTTAGAAAACAAACATCTTCGTTTTTGAAAACTGTACTGTGTGAAATGAGATGCTTCTGTTCTCTGAATCAGTAGCTTTCTTAAGAAGAGGGTTGAGTGCAGCAAGTTCAAACTTTCTTTGTTTGTGTAATCTACCAAGATATACAACTTAGTAGATTCACCTCATTTCTAAAGTAGTTTGTTTAGAAAACAAACATCTTCATTTGCCGAACACTGTACCCTGTGAAATAAGCTAGTTCTGTTCTTGGAATCAGTTGTTTTCTTTCAAAATCTTTTGAGTGCAGCAAGTTGAAAATTTCCTTGTTTGGGTAATCTAACAAAATGTACAAAGTAGTAGCTTATCCTCACTTCTAAAGTAGTTTGTTTAGAAAACAAACATCTTCACTGCCGAACTCAGTACTGTGTGAAATGAGTCAGTTCTGTTCTCGGAATCAGTTGCTTTCTTATGAAGAGGGTTCACTGCAGCAAGTTCAAACATTCCTTGTTTGTGTAATCTAACAAGATGTAAAACATAGTACATTCACCTCATTTCTAAAGAAGGTTGTTTAGAAAACAAGCATGTTCATTTGCCGAACACTGTATAATGTGAAATAAGCTAGTTCTGTTTTTGGAATCAGTTGCTTTCTTACAAAATCGCTAGAGTTCAGGAAGTTCAAACTTTCCTTGTTTGTGTAATCTAACAAGGTGTAACACGTAGTAGACTCGCCCCATTTCTAAAGTAGTTTGTTTAGAAAAGAAACATCTTCATTGCCGAACACAATCCTGTGTGAAATGAGCTAGTTCTGTTCTCGGAATCAGTAGCCTTCTTAAGAAGAGGGATGAGTGCAGCAAGTTCAAACTTTCCTTGTTTGTGTAATCTAACAAGATATACAACTTAGTAGATTCACCTCATTTCTAAAGTAGTTTGTTTAGAAAACAAACATCTTTATTTACTGAACACTGTACTCTGTGAATTAAGCTCGTTCTATTCTTGGAATGAGTTGCTTTCTTACAAAATCGCTTGAGTGCAGCAAGTTCAAACTTTCTTTGTTTGTGTAATCTAACAAGATGTACAAATTATTAGATTCACCTCATTTCTAAAGTAGTTTGCTTAGAAAACAAACATCTTCATTGCCGAAACAGTACTGTGTGAAATGAGCTAGTTCTGTTCTTGGAATCATTTGCTTTCTTATGAAGAGGGTTGAGTGCAGCAAGCTGAAACTTTCCTTGTTCGTGTAATCTAACAATATTTTCAACTTCGTTGATTCGCCTTATGTCTAAAGTAGTATGGTCAGAAAACAAACATCTTCGTTTCAAAACACTGTACTGTGTGAACTAAGCTAGTTCTGTTCTCGGAATGAGTTGCTTTCTTACAAGAAGCGTTGATTGCACCAAGTTTAAACTTTCCTGGTTTGTGTAATCTAACAAGATATACAACTTAGTAGATTCGCCTGATTTATGAAGTAGTTTGTTTAGAAAGTGGTTTTGCCTCATTTATATAGTAGTTTGTTTAGAAAACAATCATCTTCATTTCAAAACACAGTACTGTGTGAAATGAGCTATTTCTGTTCTCTGAATCAGTTGTTTTCTTACGAAGAGGGTTGAGTGCAGCAAGTCCAAACTTTCCTTGTTTGTGTAATCTAACAACATATACAACTTAGTAGATTCACCTCATTTCTAAAGTAGTTTGTTTAGAAAAAAATCATCTTCATTTGCCGAACACTGTACTCTGTGAAATAAAGATAGTTCTATTCTTGGAATGAGTTGCTTTCTTACAAAATCGCTTGAGTGCAGCAAGTTCAAACTTTCCTTGTTTGTGTAATCTAAGAAGATTTACAAAGTAGTAAATTCGCCTCACTTCTGAAGTAGTTTGTTTAAAAAACAATCATCTTCATTTCTGAAAACTGTATTGTGTGAAATGAGCTAGCTCGGTTCTCAGAAGCAATTGCTGTCTTACAAAGAGGCCTGAGTACATCAAGTTCAAACATTCCTCTTTAGTGTAATCTAACAAGATGTACAACTTATTAGATTCACCTCATTTCTCAAGTAATTTGTTTAGAAAACAATCTTCTCCGTTCTTGAAAACTGTACTGTTTGAAATGAGCTAGTTCTCTTTACTGAATCAGTAGCTTTCTTAAGAAGAGGGTTGAGTGCAGCGAGATCAATCTTTCCTTGTTTGTGTAATTAAGAAAATATACAACTTAGTAGATTTACCTCATTTCTACTGTAGTTTGTTTAGAAAACAAACATCGTCATTTGCCAAACAGTGTACTCTGTGAAATAAGCTAGTTCTGTTCTTGGAATCAGTTGCTTTCCTACAAAATCGCTTGAGTGCAGCAAGTTCAAACTTTCCTGGTTTGTGTAATCTAACAAGATGTACAAAGTAGTAGCTTTGCCTCACTTCTAAAGTAGTTTGTTTAGAAAACAAACATCTTCATTGCCGAAGACAGTACTGTGTGAAATGATCTAATTCTGTTCTCGGAATCAGTTGCTTTCTTACAAAGTGGGTTGAGTGCAGCAAGTTCAAACTTTCCTTGTCTGTGTAATCTAACAAGATGTACAAAGTAGTAGCTTTGCCTCACTTCTAAAGTAGTTTGTTTAGAAAACAAACATCTTCATTGCCGAACACAGTACTGTGTGAAATGAGCTAGTTCTGTTCTCAGAATCAGTTGCTTTCTTACGAAGAGGCTTCAGTGCATCAAGTTCAAACTTTACTTGTTTGTGTAATATAACAAGATGTACAACTTAATAGATTCACCGCATTTCTAACGTAATATGTTTAGAAAACAATCACCTTCGTTTTTGAAAACTGTACTGTGTGACACGAGCTAGTTCTGTTCTCTGAATAAGTAGCATTCTTAAGAAGAGGGTTGAGCGCAGCAAGTTCAAACTTTCCTAGTTAGTGTAATCTAACAAGATGTAAATCGTAGTAGATTCACCTCATTTCTAAAGTAGTTTGTTTAGAAAACAAACATCTTCATTGCTAAACACAGTACTGTGTGAAATGAGATAGTTCTGTTCTCGGAATCAGTTGCTTCCTTATGAAGATGGTTGAGTGCATCAAGTTGACACTTTCCTTGTTTGTGTAATCTAACAAGATATAAAACGTAGTAGATTCACCTCATTTCTAAATTAGTTTGTTTAGAAAACAAACATCTTCATTGCCGAACACAGTACTGTATCAAATGAGGTAGTTTTGTTCTCTGAATCAGTAGCTTTCTTAAGAAGAGGGTGAGTGCAGCAAGTTCAAACTTTCCTTGTTTGTGTAATCTAACAAGATATACAACCTAGTAGATTCACCTCATTTCTAAAGTAGTTTGTTTAGAAAACAAACATCTTCATTTTCCGAACACTGTACTCTGTGAAATAAGCTAGTTCTGTTCTTGGAATCAGATGCTTTCTTACAAAATCGCTTGAGTGCAGCAAGTTCAAACTTTCCTTGTTTGTGTAATCTAACAAGATGTACAAAGTAGTATCTTCGCCTCACTTCTAAAGTAGTTTGTTTAGAAAAGAAACATCTTCATTGCTGAACACAGTACTGTGTGAAATGAGCTAGTTCTGTTCCAGGAATCAGTCGCTTTCTTATGAAAAGGGTTGAGTGCAGCATGTTCAAACTTTTCCTTGTTTGTCGGTTCTTGGAATCAGTTGTTTTTTCTAACAAGATGACAGCAGCAAAAACATTCCTAGTTAGTTAATCTAACAAGATGTTTCTAAAATTCACCTCATTTTGTAATTTGAAAAAACAAACATCTTTGTTTTGAAACCAGTACTGTGTGAAATGAGCTAGTTCTGTTCTCAGAATCAATTGCTTTCTTATGAAGAAGGTTAAGTGCAGGATATTCAAACTTTCCTTGTTTGTGTAATCTAGCAACGTGTAAAACGTAGTAGATTCGCCTCACTTCTAAAGTACCTTGTTTAGAAAACAAACATCTTCATTGCTGAACACAATACTGTGTGAAATGAGCTAGTTCTGTTCTCAGAATGAGGTGATTTCTTATGAAAAGTTTTGAGTTCAGCAAGTTATAACTTTCCTTGTTTGTGTAATATAACAAGATGCAAAACTCAGTAGATTCACCTCATTTCTAAAGTAGTTTGTTTAGAAAACAAACATCTTCATTTAAAAACACAGTACTGTGTGAAATGAGCTAGTTCTGTTTTCTCGGAATCAGTTGTTTTCTGATGAAGATGGTTGAGTGCAGCAAGTTGAAACTTTCCTTGTTTTTGTAATCTAACAAGATATAAAAAGTAGTAGATTCTCCTCATTTCAAAGTGAGTTTGTTTAGAAAACAATCATCTTCATTTCTGAAAACTATATTGTGTGAAATGAGCTAGTTTTGTTCTTGAATCAGTAGCTTTCTTACAAAGAGGCTTGAGTGCAGAAAGTTCAAACTTTCCTTTTTTGTGTAATCTAACAAGATATACAATTAGTAGATTCACCTCATTTCTAAAGTAGTTTGTTTAGAAAACAAACATCTTCATTGCTGATCACAGTATTATGTGAAATGAGCTAGTTCTGTTCTCAGAATCAGTTGCTTTTTTATGAAGAAGGTTGAGTTCAGCAAGTTCAAACTTTCCTTGTTTGTGTAATATAACTAGATGTAAACGCAGTATATTCGCCTCATTTCTAAAGTAGTTTGTTTATAAATCAAACATCTTCATTGCCAAACACAGTATTGTGTGAAAAGAGCTAGTTCTGTTCTCAGAATCAGTTGCTTTCTTACAAAGAGGTTTGAGTGCAGCAAGTTCAAACTTTCCTTGTTTGTGTAATCTAAAAAGATGTACAAAGTAGTAGATTTGAATCATTTCTAAAGTAGTTTGTTTAGAAAACAAACATCTTATTGACGAACACAGTACTGTGTGAAATGAGCTAATTCTCTTCTTAGAATCAGTTAATTTCTTACAAAGGGTTGAGTGCAGCAAGTTCAAACTTTCCTTGTTTGTGTATTCTAAAAAGATGTACAAAGTAGTAGATTCGCCTCACTTCTAAAGTAGTTTGTTTAGAAAACAAACATCTTCATTTCCGAAAAATTGTATTGTTTGAAATGAGCTAGTTCTGCTCTCAGAATCAGTTGCTTTCTTACAAAGAGGGTTGAGTGCAGCAAGTTCAAACTTTCCTTGTTAGTGTAATCTAACAAGATGTACAAAGTAATAGATTTACCTCATTTCTAAAGTAGTTTGTTTAGAAAACAATCATCTTCGTTTTTGAAAACATTACTGTGTGAAATGAGCTAGTTGTGTTCTCTGAATCAGTAGCTTTCTTATGAAAAGGGTTGAGTGCAGCAAGTTCAAATCTTTCTTTGTTTCTGTAATAAAACAAGATATCAAACACAGTAGATTGACCTCATTTCTAAAGTAGTTTGTTTAGAAAACAGACATCTTCAGTTGCCAAACACTGTCCAGTGTGAAATAAGCTAGTTTTGATCTTGGAATCAGTTGCTTTCTGACAAAAGAGGTTTGAGTGCAGCCAGTTCAAACTTTCCTGGTTTGTTTAATCTAAAAAGATGTAAAACCTACTAGATTTGTCTCATTTCTAAAGTAGTTTCTTTAGAAAACAAATATCTTCATTGCAGAACACAATACTCTGTGAAATGTGCTAGTTCTGTTCTCTGAATCAGTTGCTTTCTTGCAAAGAGGTTTGAGTGCAACAAGTTCAAACTTTCCTTGTTTGTGTAATCTAACAAGATGTAAAACATAGTACATTTGCCTCATTTCTAAAGTAGTTTGTTTGGAAAACAAACATCTTCATTGCCGAACACAATACTGTGTGAAATGAGCTAGTTCTGTTGTCAGAATCAGTTGCTTTCTTAGAGCAAACTGAGTTGAAACTTTCCTTGTTTTGAGTGCAACAAGATGTACAAAAGTAGATTTCATGTCTGTGTGTAGAAAACAAATCTTAATCCTAAAAAGATTGTGTGAAAAAGTTAGTATCAGTTCTCCTCAAAGAGGCTTTCAAGTTAAACCATTCCTAGTTTGTTTAGAAAACAAATTCCCCTCATTTCTAAAGTAATTAGTTTAGAAAACCATCATCTTAGTTTTTGAAAACTGTGTGAAATGAGTTAGTTCTGTTCTCTGAATCAGTTGCTTTCTTACAAAGAGGGTTCAGTGCAGCAAGTTCAAACTTTCCTTGTTTGTGTAATCTAACAAGATGTACAAAGTAGTAGCTTTGCCTCACTTCTAAAGTAGTTTGTTTAGAAAACAAACATCTTCATTGCTGAACACAGTGCTGTGTGAAATGAGCTAGTTCTGTTCTCAGAATGGGGTGATTTCTTATGAAAAGGGTTGAGTTCAGCAAGTTCAAACTTTCCTTTTTTGTGTAATATAACAAGATGCAAACTCAGTAGATTCGCCTCATTTCTAACGTAGTTTGTTTAGAAAACAAACATCTTCAATTCTGAACACAGTACTGTGTGAAATGATGTAGTTCTGTTCTCGGAATCAGTTGTTTTCTTACGAAGAGGGTTGAGTACAGCAAGTTCAAACTTTCCCGGTTTGTGTAAACTAACAAGGTGTACAAAGTAGTAGCTTCGCCTCACTTCTACAGTAGTTTGTTTAGAAAACAAACATCTTCAATGCCGAACACAGTACTGTGTGAAATGAGCTAGTTCTGTTCCAGGAATCAGTCGCTTTCTTATGAAAAGGGTTGAGTGCAGGAAGTTCAAACTTTCCTTGTTTGTGTCATCTAACAAGATGTAAAACGCAGTAGATTTGCCTCATTTCTAAAGTACTTTGTTTAGAAAACAAACATCTTCATTGCCGATCACAGTACTGTGTGAAATGAGCTAGTTCTGTTCTCGGAATCAATTGCTTTCTTATGAAGAAGGTTAAGTGCAGGATATTCAAACTTTCCTTGTTTGTGTAATCTAGCAACGTGTAAAACGTAGTAGATTCGCCTCACTTCTAAAGTACCTTGTTTAGAAAACAAACATCTTCATTGCTGAACACAGTACTGTGTGAAATGAGCTAGTTCTGTTCTCAGAATGAGGTGATTTCTTATGAAAAGTTTTGAGTTCAGCAAGTTATAACTTTCCTTGTTTGTGTAATATAACAAGATGCAAAACTCAGTAGATTCACCTCATTTCTAAAGTAGTTTGTTTAGAAAACAAACATCTTCATTTAAAAACACAGTACTGTGTGAAACACGCTAGTTCTGTTTTCGGAATCAGTTGTTTTCTTACGAAGAGGGTTGAGCACAGGAAGTTCAAACTTTCCTTGTTTTTGTAATCTAACAAGATGTACAAAGTAGTAGATTCACCTTACTTCTAAAGTGCTTTGTTTAGAAAACAATCATCTTCATTTCTGAAAACTATATTGTGTGAAATGAGCTAGTTTGGTTCTTGGAATCAGTTACTTTCTTACAAAGAGGCTTGAGTGCATCAAGTTCAAACTTTCCTTTTTTGTGTAATCTAACAACATATACAATGTAGTAGATTCACCTCATTTCTAAAGTAGTTTGTTAAGATTACAAACATCTTCATTGCTGATCACAGTACTGTGTGAAATGAGCTAGTTCTGTTCTCGGAATCAGTTGCTTTTTATGAAGAAGGTTGAGTGCAGGAAATTCAAACTTTCCTTGTTTGTGTAATATAACTAGATGTAACACGCAGTATATTCGCCTCATTTCTAAAGTAGTTTGTTTAGAAATCAAACATCTTCATTGCCGAACACAGTACGGTGTCAAAAGAGCTAGTTCTGTTCTCAGAATGGGTTGCTTTCTTACAAAGAGGTTTGAGTGCAGCAAGTTCAAACTTTCCTTTTTTGTGTAATCTAAAAAGATGTAAAATGTAGTAGATTTGCCTCATTTCTAAAGTAGTTTGTTTAGAAAACAAACATTTTCATTGCCGAACACAGTACTATGTGAAATGTGCTAATTCTGTTGTCGTAATCAGTTGCTTTCTTACAAAGAGGTATGAGTGCAGCAAGTGCAAACTTTCCTTGTTTGTGTATTCTAAAAAGATGTACAAAGTAGTAGCGTCGCCTCACTTCTAGTTTGATTAGAAAACAAACATCTTCATTGCCGAACGCAGTACTGTGTGAAATGAGCTAGTTCTGCTCTCAGAATCAGTTGCTTTCTTACGAAGAGGGTTGAGTGCGGCAAGTTCAAACTTTCCTTGTTTCTGTAATCTAAAAAGATGTACAAAGTAGTAGCTTCGCCTCACTTCTAAAGTAGTTTGTTTAGAAAACAAACATCTTCATTGCCGAACACAGTACTGTGTGAAATGAGCTAGTTGTGTTCTCAGAATCAGTTGCTTTTGTATGAAAAGCGTTGAGTGCAGCAAGTTCAATCTTTCCTTGTTTCTGTAATAAAACAAGATGTCAAACACAGTAGATTCGCCTCATATCTAAAGTACTTTGTTTAGAAAACAGAAAAAATCATTGCCAAACACAGTACAGTGTGAAAAGAGCTAGTTCTGTTCTCGGAATCAGTTGCTTTCTTACAAAGAGGTTTGAGTGCAGCCAGTTCAAACTTTCCTTGTTTGTTTAATCTAAAAACCTGTAAAACCTACTAGATTTGCCTCATTTCTAAAGTAATTTGTTTAGAAAACAAACATCTTCATTGCCGAACACAGTACGGTGTGAAAAGAGCTAGTTCTGTTCTCGGAATCAGTTGCTTTCTTGCAAAGAGGTTTGAGGGAAACAAGTTCAAACTTTCCTTGTTTGTGTAATCTAAAAAGATGTAAAACGTAGTGGGTTTGCCTCATTTCTAAAGTAGTTTGTTTGGAAAACCAACATCTTCATTGCCGAACACAGTACTGTGTGAAAAGAGCTAGTTCTGTTGTCAGAATCAGTTGCTTTCTTACAAAGAGGTTTGAGTGCAGCAAGTTCAAACTTTCCATGTCTGTGTAATCTAAGAAGATGTACAAAGTAGTAGCTTCTCCTCACTTCTAAAGTAGTTTGTTTAGAAAACAAACATCTTCAGTTGCCGAACACATTACTGTGTGAAATGAGCTAGTTCTGTTCTCGGAATCAGTTGCTTTCTTACAAAGAGGGTTCAGTGCAGCAAGTTCAAACTTTCCTTGTCTGTGTAATCTAACAAGATGTACAAAGTAGTAGCTTCGCCTCTCTTCTAAAGTACTTTGTTTAGAAAACAAACATCTTCATTGCTGAACACAGTACTGTGTGAAATGAGCTAGTTCTGTTCTCGGATTCAGTTGCTTTCTTATGAAAAGTGTTGAGTGCAGCAAGTTCAAACTTTCCTTGTTTGTGTAATCTAAAAAGATGTAAAACGTAGTATATTTACCTCATTTCTAAAGTACTTTGTTTAGAAAACAAACATCTTCATTGCCGAACACAGTACGGTGTGAAATGAGCTAGTTCTGTTGTCGGAATAAGTAGCTTTCTTACAAAGAGGGTTGAGTGCAGCAAGTTCAAACTTACCTTGTCTGTGTAATCTAACAAGAAGTACAAAGTAGTAGCTTCGCCTCACTTCTAAAGTAGTTTGTTTAGAAAACAAACATCTTCATTGCCGAACACAGTACTGTGTAAAATGAGCTAGTTCTGTTCTCGGAATCAGTTGCTTTCTTACGAAGAGGGATGAGTGCAGCAAGTTCAAACTTTACTTGTTTGTGTAATATAACAAGATGTAAAACGCAGTAGAGTCGCCTCATTTCTAAAGTAGTTTGTGTAGAAAACAAACATCTTCATTGCCGAAAACATTACGGTGTGAAAAGAGCTGGTTCTGTTCTCGGAATCAGTTGCTGCCTGAAAAAGAGGTTTGAGTGCAGCAAGTTCAAACTTTCCTTGTTTGTGTAATCTAAAAAGATGTAAAATGCAGTAGATTTGCCTCATTTCTAAAGTAGTTTGTTTAGAAAACAAACATCTTCATTGCCGAACACAGTACTGTATGAAATGAGCTACTTCTGTTCTCGGAATCATTTGCTGTCTTACAAATTCGCTTGAGTGCAGCAAGTTCAAACTTTCCTTGTTTGAGTAATCTAACAAGATGTACACAGTAGTGGCTTTGCCTCACTTCTAAAGTAGTTTGTTTAGAAAACAAACATCTTCATTGCCAAACACAATACTGTGTGGAATGAGCTAGTTCTGTTCTCGGAATCGGTTGCTTTCTCAAGAAAAGTGTTGAGTGCAGCAAGTTCAAACATTCCTTGTTTGTGTAATATAACAAGATGTAACACGCAGTAGCTTCGCCTCATTTCTAAATTAGTTTGTTTAGAAAACAAACATCTTCATTGCCGAACACAGTACTGTGTGAAATGAGCTAGTTCTGCTCTCGGAATCAGTTGCTTTCTTACAAAGAGGGTTGAGTGCAGCAAGTTCAAACTTTCCTTCTTTGTGTAATCTAACAAGATGTGCAAAGTAGTAGCTTCGCCTCACTTCTAAAGTAGTTTGTTTAGAAAACAAATATCTTCATTGCCTAACACAGTACTGTGTGAAATGAGCTAGTTCTGTTCTCGGAATCAGTTGCTTTCTTATGAAAAGTGTTGAGTGCAGCAAGTTCAAACTTTCCTTGTTTCTGTAATATAACAAGATATACAACTTAGTAGATTCACCTCATTTCTAAAGTAGTTTTTTAGAAAACAAACATCTTCATTGCCGAACACAGTAAGGTGTGAAAAGAGCTGGTTCTCTTCTCGGAATCACTTGCTTTCTTACAAAGAGGTTTGAGTGGAGCAAGTTCAAACTTTCCTTGTTTGTGTAATCTAAAAAGATGTAAAACGTATTAGATTTGCCTCATTTCTAAAGTAGTTTGTTTAGAAAACAAACATTTTCATTGCCGAACACCGTACTATGTGAAATGTGCTAATTCTGTTGTCGTAATCAGTTGCTTTCTTACAAAGAGGTATGAGTGCAGCAAGTGCAAACTTTCCTTGTTTGTGTATTCTAAAAAGATGTACAAAGTAGTAGCGTCGCCTCACTTCTAGTTTGATTAGAAAACAAACATCTTCATTGCCGAACGCAGTACTGTGTGAAATGAGCTAGTTCTGCTCTCAGAATCAGTTGCTTTCTTACGAAGAGGGTTGAGTGCGGCAAGTTCAAACTTTCCTTGTTTCTGTAATCTAAAAAGATGTACAAAGTAGTAGCTTCACCTCACTTCTAAAGTAGTTTGTTTAGAAAACAAACATCTTCATTGCCGAACACAGTACTGTGTGAAATGAGCTAGTTGTGTTCTCAGAATCAGTTGCTTTTGTATGAAAAGCGTTGAGTGCAGCAAGTTCAATCTTTCCTTGTTTCTGTAATAAAACAAGATGTCAAACACAGTAGATTCGCCTCATATCTAAAGTACTTTGTTTAGAAAACAGAAAAAATCATTGCCAAACACAGTACAGTGTGTGAAAAGAGCTAGTTCTGTTCTCGGAATCAGTTGCTTTCTTACAAAGAGGTTTGAGTGCAGCCAGTTCAAACTTTCCTTGTTTGTTTAATCTAAAAACCTGTAAAACCTACTAGATTTGCCTCATTTCTAAAGTAATTTGTTTAGAAAACAAACATCTTCATTGCCGAACACAGTACGGTGTGAAAAGAGCTAGTTCTGTTCTCGGAATCAGTTGCTTTCTTACAAAGAGGTTTGAGGGAAACAAGTTCAAACTTTCCTTGTTTGTGTAATCTAAAAAGATGTAAAACGTAGTGGGTTTGCCTCATTTCTAAAGTAGTTTGTTTGGAAAACCAACATCTTCATTGCCGAACACAGTACTGTGTGAAAAGAGCTAGTTCTGTTGTCAGAATCAGTTGCTTTCTTACAAAGAGGTTTGAGTGCAGCAAGTTCAAACTTTCCATGTCTGTGTAATCTAAGAAGATGTACAAAGTAGTAGCTTCTCCTCACTTCTAAAGTAGTTTGTTTAGAAAACAAACATCTTCAGTTGCCGAACACATTACTGTGTGAAATGAGCTAGTTCTGTTCTCGGAATCAGTTGCTTTCTTACAAAGAGGGTTCAGTGCAGCAAGTTCAAACTTTCCTTGTCTGTGTAATCTAACAAGATGTACAAAGTAGTAGCTTCGCCTCTCTTCTAAAGTACTTTGTTTAGAAAACAAACATCTTCATTGCTGAACACAGTACTGTGTGAAATGAGCTAGTTCTGTTCTCGGATTCAGTTGCTTTCTTATGAAAAGTGTTGAGTGCAGCAAGTTCAAACTTTCCTTGTTTGTGTAATCTAAAAAGATGTAAAACGTAGTATATTTACCTCATTTCTAAAGTACTTTGTTTAGAAAACAAACATCTTCATTGCGAACAGTGTGAAATGAGCTAGTTCTGTTGTCGGAATAAGTAGCTTTCTTACAAAGAGGGTTGAGTGCAGCAAGTTCAAACTTACCTTGTCTGTGTAATCTAACAAGAAGTACAAAGTAGTAGCTTCGCCTCACTTCTAAAGTAGTTTGTTTAGAAAACAAACATCTTCATTGCCAAACACAGTACTGTGTAAAATGAGCTAGTTCTGTTCTCGGAATCAGTTGCTTTTTTACGAAGAGGGATGAGTGCAGCAAGTTCAAACTTTACTTGTTTGTGTAATATAACAAGATGTAAAACGCAGTAGAGTCGCCTCATTTCTAAAGTAGTTTGTGTAGAAAACAAACATCTTCATTGCCGAAAACATTACGGTGTGAAAAGAGCTGGTTCTGTTCTCGGAATCAGTTGCTGCCTGAAAAAGAGGTTTGAGTGCAGCAAGTTCAAACTTTCCTTGTTTGTGTAATCTAAAAAGATGTAAAATGCAGTAGATTTGCCTCATTTCTAAAGTAGTTTGTTTAGAAAACAAACATCTTCATTGCCGAACACAGTACTGTATGAAATGAGCTACTTCTGTTCTCGGAATCATTTGCTGTCTTACAAATTCGGTTTGAGTGCAGCAAGTTCAAACTTTCCTTGTTTGAGTAATCTAACAAGATGTACACAGTAGTGGCTTTGCCTCACTTCTAAAGTAGTTTGTTTAGAAAACAAACATCTTCATTGCCAAACACAATACTGTGTGGAATGAGCTAGTTCTGTTCTCGGAATCGGTTGCTTTCTCAAGAAAAGTGTTGAGTGCAGCAAGTTCAAACATTCCTTGTTTGTGTAATATAACAAGATGTAACACGCAGTAGCTTCGCCTCATTTCTAAATTAGTTTGTTTAGAAAACAAACATCTTCATTGCCGAACACAGTACTGTGTGAAATGAGCTAGTTCTGCTCTCGGAATCAGTTGCTTTCTTACAAAGAGGGTTGAGTGCAGCAAGTTCAAACTTTCCTTCTTTGTGTAATCTAACAAGATGTGCAAAGTAGTAGCTTCGCCTCACTTCTAAAGTAGTTTGTTTAGAAAACAAATATCTTCATTGCCTAACACAGTACTGTGTGAAATGAGCTAGTTCTGTTCTCGGAATCAGTTGCTTTCTTATGAAAAGTGTTGAGTGCAGCAAGTTCAAACTTTCCTTGTTTCTGTAATATAACAAGATATACAACTTAGTAGATTCACCTCATTTCTAAAGTAGTTTTTTAGAAAACAAACATCTTCATTGCCGAACACAGTAAGGTGTGAAAAGAGCTGGTTCTCTTCTCGGAATCACTTGCTTTCTTACAAAGAGGTTTGAGTGGAGCAAGTTCAAACTTTCCTTGTTTGTGTAATCTAAAAAGATGTAAAACGTATTAGATTTGCCTCATTTCTAAAGTAGTTTGTTTAGAAAACAAACATCTTCATTGCCGAACACAGTACTGTGTGAAATGAGGTAGTTCTGTTCTCGGAATCAGTTCCTGTCTTACAAACATCTTGAGTGCAGCAAGTTGAAACTTTCCTTGTTTGTGTAATCTAACAAGATGTACAAAGTAGTGGCTTTGCCTCACTTGTAAAGTAGTTTGTTTAGAAAACAAACATATTCATTGCCGGACACAGTACTGTGTGAAATGAGCTAGTTCTGTTCTCTGAATCAGTTGCTTTCTTAGGAAAAGAGTTGAGTGCAGCAAGTTCAAACTTTCCTTGTTTGTGTAATATAACAACATGTAAAACACAGTAGGTTCACCTCATTTCTAAAGTAGTTTGTTTAGAAAAAAAACATCCTCATTGCCAACCACAGTACTGTGTGAAATGAGCTAATTCTGTTGACGTAATCCGTTGCTTTCTTAGAAAGAGGTTTGAGTGCAGCACGTTCAAACTTTCCTTGTTTGTGTATTCTAACAACATGTACAAAGTAGTAGCTTCGCCTCATTTCTAGTTTGTTTAGAAAACAAACATCTTCATTGCCTAACACAGTACTGTGTGAAATGAGCTAGTTCTGTTCTCGGAATCAGTTGCTTTCTTACGAAGAAGGTTGAGTGCAGCAAGTTCAAACTTTCCTTGTCTGTGTAATCTAACAAGATGTACAAAGTAGTAGCTTCGCCTCACTTCTAAAGCAGTTTGTTTAGAAAACAAACATCTTCATTGCCGAACACAGTACTGTGTGAAATGAGCTAGTTCTGTTCTCAGAATCAGTTGCTTTCTTATGAAAAGGGTTGAGTGCAGCAAGTTTAAACTTTACTTGTTTGTGTAATATAACAAGATGTAAAACGCAGTAGATTCGCCTCATTTCTAAAGTAGTTTGTTTAGAAAACAAACATCTTCAATGCTGAACATAGTACTGTGTGAAATGACCTAGTTCTGCTCCCGGAATCAGTTGCTTTCTTAAGAAGAGGGTTGAGTGCAGCAAGTTCAAACTTTCCTTGTTTGTGTAATATTACAAGATGTAAAACGCAGTAGAATCGCCTCATTTTTAAAGTAGTTTGTTTAGAAAGCAACATCTTCATTGCCGAACACAGTACGGTGTGAAAAGAGCTGGTTCTCTTCTTGGAATCAGGTGTTTTCTTACAAAGAGGTTTGAGTGCAGCAAGTTCAAACTTTCCGTGTTTGTGTAATCTAAAAAGATGTAAAACGTAGTAGATTTGCCTCATTTCTAAAGTAGTTTGTTTAGAAAACAAACATCTTCATTTCCGAACACAGTACTGTGTGAAATGAGCTAGTTCTGTTGTCGGAATCAGTTGCTTTCTTATGAAAAGTGTTGAGTGCAGCAAGTTCAAACTTTCCTTGTTTGTGTAATCTAACAAGTTGTAAAAAGTAGTGGCTTCGCCTCCCTTCTAAAGTAGTTTGTTTAGGAAACAAACATCTTCATTGCCGAACACACTACCGTGTGAAATGAGCTAGTTCTGTTCTCGGAATCAGTTGCTTTCTTACGAAAAGATTTGAGTGCAGCAAGTTCAAACTTTCCTTGTTTATGTAATATAACAAGATGTAAAACGCAGTAGAATCACCTCATTTCTAAAATAGTTTGTTCAGAAAACAAACATCTTCATTGACAAACACAGTATGGTGTGAAAAGAGCTGGTTCTGTTCTCGGAATCAGTTGCTTTCTTACAAAGAGTTTTGAGTCTAGCAAGTTCAAACTTTCCTTGTTTGTGTATTCTAAAAAGATGTAAAACGTAGTAGATTTGCCTCATTTCTACAGTAGTTTGTTTAGAAAACAAATATCTTCATTGCCGAACACTACTGTGTGAAATGAGCTAGTTCTGTTCTCGGAATCAGTTGCTTTCTTACAAAGAGTGTTGAGTGCAGCAAGTTCTACCTTTCCTTGTCTGTGTAATCTGACAAGATGTACAAAGTAGTAGCTTTGCCTCACTTCTAAAGCAGTTTGTTTAGAAAACAAACATCTTCATTGCCGAACACAGTACTGTGTGAAATGAGCTAGTTGTGTTCTCGGAATCAGTTGCTTTCTTATGAAAAGAGTTGAGTGCAGCAAGTTCAAACTTTCCTTGTTTTTGTAATATAACAAGATGTAAAACGCAGTAGAATCGCCTCATTTCTAACGTAGTTTGTTCAGAAAACAAACATCTTCATTGCCGGACACAGTACGGTGTGAAAGGATCTGGTTCTCTTCTCAGAGTAAGTTGCTTTCTTACAAAGAGGTTTGAGTGCAGTAAGTTCAAACTTTCCTTGTTCGTGTAATCTAAAAAGATGTAAACCGGAGTAGATTTGCCTCATTTCTAAAGTAGTTTGTTCAGAAAACAAACATCTTCATTGCCAAACACAGTACTGTGTGAAATGAGCAAGTTCTGTTCTCGGAAACAGTTGCTTTCTTACAAAGAGGGTTGAGTGCAGCAAGTTCAAACTTTCCTTGTCTTTGTAATCTAACAAGATGTACAAAGTAGTAGCTTCGCCTCACTTCTTAAGTAGTTTGTTTAGAAAACAAACATCTTCATTGTTGAACACAGTACTGTGTGAAATGAGCTAGTTCTGTTCTCTTGGAATCAGTTGCTTTCCTATGAAAAGGGTTGAGTGCAGCAAGTTCAAACTATCCTTGTTTGTGTAATATAACAAGATGTAAAACGCAGTAGATTCGCCTCATTTCTACAGTAGTTTGTTTAGAAAACAAACATCTTCATTGCCGAACATAGTACTGTGTGAAATGAGCTAGTTCTGCTCTCGGAATCAGTTGCTTTCTTAAGAAGAGTGTTGAGTTCTGCAAGTTCAAACTTTCCTTGTTGGTGTAATCCAACAAGATATACAACTTAGTAGATTCACTTCATTTCTAAAGTAGTGAGTTTAGAAAACAAACATCTTCATTTGCTGAACACTGTACTCCGTGAAATGATCTAGTTCTGTTCTTAGAATCAGTTGCTGCCTTACAAAATCGCTTGAGGGCAGCAAGTTCAAACATTCCTTGTTTCTGTATTCTAACAAATTGTACAAAGTAGCGGCTTTGCCTCACTTCTAAAGTGGTTTGTTTAGAAAACAAACATCTTCATTGCCGAACACAGTACTGTGTGAAATGAGCTAGTTCTGTTCTCTGAATCAATTGCTTTCTTATGAAAAGAGTTGAGTGCAGCAAGTTCAAACTTTCCTTGTTTGTGTAATATAACAACATGTAAAACACAGTAGGTGCACCTCATTTCTAAAGTAGTTTGTTTAGAAAAAAAACATCCTCATTGCCAACCACAGTACTGTGTGAAATGAGCTAATTCTGTTGTCGTAATCCGTTGCTTTCTTAGAAAGAGGTTTGAGTGCAGCAAGTTCAAACTTTCCTTGTTTGTGTATTCTAACAAGATGTACAAAGTAGTAGCTTCGCCTCATTTCTAGTTTGTTTAGAAAACAATCATCTTCATTGCCTAATACAGTACTGTGTGAAATGAACTAGTTCTGTTCTCGGAATCAGTTGCTTTCTTACAAAGAGGGTTGAGTGTAGCAAGATCAAACTTTCCTTGTCTGTGTAATCTAACAAGATGTACAACGTAGTAGCTTCGCCTCACTTCTAAAGCAGTTTGTTTAGAAAACAAACATCTTCATTGCCGAACACAGTACTGTGTGAAATGAGCTAGTTCTGTTCTCAGAATCAGTTGCTTTCTTATGAAAAGGGTTGAGTGCAGCAAGTTCAAACTTTACTTGTTTGTGTAATATATCAAGATGTAAAACGCAGTAGATTCACCTCATTTCTAAAGTAGTTTGTTTAGAAAACAAACATCTTCAATGCTGGACATAGTACTGTGTGAAATGACCTAATTCTGCTCCCAGAATCAGTTGCTTTCTTAAGAAGAGGGTTGAGTGCAGCAAGTTCAAACTTTCCTTGTTTGTGTAATCCAACAAGATATACAACTTAGTAGATTCACCTCATTTCTAAAGTAGTTAGTTTAGAAAACAAACATCTTCATTTGCCGAACACTGTACTCTGTGAAATAAGCTAGTTCTGTTCTTGGAATCAGTTGCTGTCTTACAAAATTGCTTGAGTGCAGCCAGTTCAAACTTTCCTTGTTTCTGTAATCTAACAAGATGTACAAAGTAGTAGCTTCGACTCACTTCTAAAGTAGTTTGTTTAGAAAACAAACATCTTCATTGCCAAACACAGTAATGTGTGAAATGAGCTAGTTCTGTTCTCGGAATCAGTTGCTTTCTTATGAAAAGAGTTGAGTGCAGCAAGTTCAAACATTCCTTGTTTGTGTAATATTACAAGATGTAAAGCGCAGTAGAATCGCCTCATTTTTAAAGTAGTTTGTTTAGAAAGCAACATCTTCATTGCCGAACACAGTACGGTGTGAAAAGAGCTGGTTCTCTTCTTGGAATCAGGTGCTTTCTTACAAAGAGGTTTGAGTGCAGCAAGTTCAAACTTTCCTTGTTTGTGTAATCTAAAAAGATGTAAAACGTAGTAGAATTGCCTCATTTCTAAAGTACTTTGTTTAGAAAACAAACATCTTCATTGCTGAACACAGTACTGTGTGAAATGAGCTAGTTCTGTTGTCGGAATCAGTTGCTTTCTTATGAAAAGTGTTGAGTGCAGCAAGTTCAAACTTTCCTTGTTTGTGTAATCTAACAAGTTGTAAAAAGTAGTGGCTTCGCCTCCCTTCTAAAGTAGTTTGTTTAGGAAACAAACATCTTCATTGCCGAACACACTACTGTGTGAAATGAGCTAGTTCTGTTCTCGGAATCAGTTGCTTTCTTATGAAAAGAGTTGAGTGCAGCAAGTTCAAACTTTCCTTGTTTGTGTAATATAACAAGATCTAAAACGCAGTAGAATCGCCTCATTTCTAAAGTAGTTTGTTAGAAAACAAACATCTTCATTGCCAAACACAGTACTGTGTGAAATGAGCTAGTTCTGTTCTAGGAATCAGTTGCTTTCTTTTCTTATTTCAAAAATTTTGAGTGCATAAAAGTTCATAACTTTCACTTGTTAGTGTATTATAACAACCACCATTTGCAAAGCTGAATGCCCAGTGCAGATTCATTTCTAAAACGGACCCAGCAAACAAACAGATTGAACAAATTAATAAAGTACCTCCTTCTAAAAGTGGTTTGAAGAAAACAAACAGGACAGATGGAATCCGTTCTGCGAATCAGTTCTTAGAAAGAGGTTTGAGTGCAACAAGTTCAAACTTTCCTTGTTTGTGTATTCTAACAAGAGAACAGGGAGAGATAATTTCAACTCCAAAAAGCTAGTTTATCAAAAGTTTCAAAGTGGTTTGTCCAGGCAAGTTACAAGAAAAGAAAATTTTTGGGCCATTTCTAATGAACTAAATGAACAAGTTTGTTTTTCTTCAACATTGTACATCACAGGCATTATCCAGCAAGATCAAACTTTCCTTGTTGAGTGTAGTTCAAAACAAGATTAGTAGCTTCGCCTCATTTCTAAAACAGTTTGTTTAGAAAACAAACATCTTCATTGCCGAACACAGTACTGTGTGAAATGAGCTAGTTCTGTTCTCAGAATCAGTTGCTTTCTTATGAAAAGGGTTGAAGCAAGTTCAAACTTTCCTTGTTTGTGTAATCTAACAAGATGTACAACGTAGTAGATTCACCTCATTTCTAAAGTAGTTTGTTTAGAAAACAAACATCTTCATTGCCTGAACACAGTACTGTGTGAAATGAGCTAGTTCTGTTCCCAGAATCAGTTGCTTTCTTAAGAAGAGGGTTGAGTGCAGCAAGTTCAAACTTTCCTTGTTTGTGTAATCCAACAAGATGTACAACATAGTAGATTCACCTCATTTCTAAAGTAGTTTGTTTAGAAAACAAACATCTTCATTTTGAACACAGTACTCTGTGAAATGAGCTAGTTCTGTTCTTGGAATCAGTTGCTGTCTTAGAAGAGGGTTGAGTGCAGCAAGTTCAAACTTTCCTTGTTTGTGTAATCTAACAAGATGTACAAAGTAGTAGATTCACCTCATTTCTAAAGTAGTTTGTTTAGAAAACAAACACCACAAACACAGTACTGTGTGAAATAAGCTAGTTCTGTTCTTGGAATCAGTTGCTTTCTTACAAAAAAATTGTTGAGTGCAGCAAGTTCAAACTTTCCTTGTTTGTGTAATCTAACAAGATGTACAGTAGTAGATTCACCTCATTTCTAAAGTAGTTTGTTTAGAAAACAAACATCTTCATTGCCGAACACAGTACTGTGTGAAAATAAGCTAGTTCTCTTCTTGGAATCAGTTGCTTTCTTATGAAAAGAGTTTGAGTGCAGCAAGTTCAAACTTTCCTTGTTTGTGTAATCTAACAAGATGTAAAAAAGTAGTAGAATTGCCTCATTTCTAAAGTAGTTTGTTTAGAAAACAAACATCTTCATTGCAAACACAGTACTGTGTGAAATGAGCTAGTTCTGTTGTCTTGGAATCAGTTGCTTTTTACAAAAAGTGTTGAGTGCAGCAAGTTCAAACTTTCCTTGTTTGTGTAATCTAACAAGTTGTAAAAAGTAGTGGCTTCGCCTCCCTTCTAAAGTAGTTTGTTTAGGAAACAAACATCTTCATTGCCGAACACACTACTGTGTGAAATGAGCTAGTTCTGTTCTCGGAATCAGTTGCTTTCTTATGAAAAGAGTTGAGTGCAGCAAGTTCAAACTTTCCTTGTTTGTGTAATATAACAAGATCTAAAACGCAGTAGAATCGCCTCATTTCTAAAGTAGTTTGTTAGAAAACAAACATCTTCATTGCCAAACACAGTACTGTGTGAAATGAGCTAGGGAAATAGGAAGAATTATTAGGACTTATTTCAAAAATCTCTACTCCATAAAACAGGAGAATATGGAGGAAATGGATTAGTTATTAGACACATACCACCTACCAAAGCTATGCCCAGAGCAGATTAATTTCCTAAACGGACCCATCACACCCTTCGAGATTGAAGAATTAATAAAACACCTCCCCAAAAAGAAGAGTCCAGGACCAGATGGACTCTCAGCGGAGTTCTACCAAACCCCCATGGAAGAACTGAAACCAATACTTCTCAAACTGTGCCACACAATAGGAGAACAGGGAGAGATAACCAACTCCTTCTATGAAGCTAGTATCACCCTAATTCCAAAACCAGGCAGGGACGCCACAAGAAAAGAAAATTTTAGGGCCATTTCTCTGATGAACATAGACGCAAAGATCCTGAACAAAATTCTTGCAAACCGAATTCAACAGTACATCAAAAGCATTATCCACCTCGATCAAGTAGGCTTCATCCCTGGAACACAGGGGTGGTTCAACATACGGAAATCGGTCAATGTAATACACCACATAAACAAGCTGAACCACGAAAACAAACATCTTCATTGCCGAACACAGTACTGTGTTAAATGAGCTAGTTCTGTTCTCGGAATCAGTTGCTTTCTTACCACGAGGGTTGAGAAGAGCAAGTTCAAACTTTCCTTGTTTGTGTAATCTAACAAGATGTACAAAGTAGTAGATTCGCCTCACTTCTAAAGTAGTTTGTTTAGAACACAATCATCTTCATTTCCGAAAACTGTATTGTGTGAAATGAGCTACATCGGTTTTTGGAATCAGTTGCTTTCTTACAAAGAGTGTTGAGTGCAGCAAGTTCAAACATTCGTAGTTAGTGTAACAAAACAAAATATACAACATAATAGATTCACCTCATTTCTGAAGTAATTTGTTTAGAAAACAATCATCTTCATTTTGAAAACAGTACTATGTGAAATGAGCTTGTTCTGTTCTCTGAATGAGTAGCTTTCTTAAGAAGAGGGTTGAGTGCAGCAAGTTCAAAATTTCTTTGTTTGTGTAATCTAACAAGATATACAACCTAGTAGATTCACCTTATTTATGAAGTAGTTTATTTAGAAAACAAACATTTTTATTTGCCGAACAAGGTACTCTGCGAAATAAGGTAGTTCTGTTCTTGGAATCAGTTGCTTTCTTACAAAATTGCTTGAGGGCAGCAAGTTCAAAGTTTCCTTGTTTGTGTATTCTAACAAGATATACAACTTAGTAGATTCACCTCATGTCTAAAGTAGTTTGTTTAGAAAACAAACATCTTCATTTGCCGAACCCTGTACTCTGTGAAATAAGCTAGTTCTATTCGTGGAATCCGTTGCTTTCTTACAAAATCGCTTGAGGGCAACAAGTTCAAACTTTCCTTGTTTGTGTAATCTAACAAGATGTGCAAAGTAGTAGATTCGCCTCACTTCTAACGTAGTTTGTTTAGAAAACAATCATCTTCATTTCCGAAAAGAGTATTATGTGAAATGAGTTAGTTCGGGTCTTGGAATCAGTTGCTTTCTTACAAAAAGTGCTGAGTGCAGCAAGTTCAAATATTCCTAGTTAGTGTAATCTAACAAGATGTACAACTTAATAGATTCACTTCATTTCTAAAGTAATTTGTTTAGAAAACAATCATCTTCGTTTTTGAAAACTGTACTGTGTGAAATGAGCTAGTTCTGTTCTCGAAATCAGTTGCTTTCTTATGAACAGGGTTGAGTGCAGGAAGATCAAACTTTCCTTGTTTGTGTAATCTCGCAAGATGTAAAACTTAATAGATTCGCCTCATTTCTAAAGTAGTTTGTTTAGAAAACAAACATCTTCATTGCCGAACACAGTACTGTGTGAAATGAGCTAGTTCTGTTCCCGGAATCAGTTGCTTTCTTACCACGAGGGTTGAGTGTAACAAGTTCAAACTTTCCTTGTTTGTGTAATCTAACAAGATGTACAAAGTAGTAGCTTCACCTCACTTCTAAAGTAGTTTGTTTAGAAAAATAACATCTTCATTGCCCAACACAGTACTGTGTGAAGTGAGCTAGTTCTGGTCTGAGAATCAGTTGCTTTCTTACAAAGAGGGTTGAGCGCAGCAAGTTCAAACTTTCCTGGTTTGTGTAATATAACACGATGTACAAAGTCGTAGCTTCGCCTCACTTGTCAAGTAGTTTTTTAGAACACAATCATCTTCATTTCTGAAAACTGTTTTGTGGGAAATGAGCTAGATCGGTACTCAGAATCAGTTGCTTTCTTACATAGAGGCTTGAGTGCAGCAAGTTCAAACATTACTAGTTAGTGTAACCTAACACGATGTACAACTTAAGAGATTCACCTCATTTCTGAAGAAATTTGTTTAGAAAACAATCATCTTCTTTTTTGAAAACAGTACTGTGTGAAATGAGCTATTTTTGTTCTCTGAATCAGTAGCTTTCTTAAGAAGAGGGTTGAGTGCAGCAAGTTCAAACTTTCCTTCTTTGTGTAATCTAACAAGATATACAACTTAGTAGATTAACCTCATTTCTTAAGTAGTTTATTTAGAAAACAAACATCTTCATTTGCCGAACACTGTACACTTCGAAATAAGCTGGTTCTGTTCTTGGAATCAGATGCTTTCTTACGAAATCGCTTGAGTGCAGCAAGTTCAAACTTTCCTTGTTTTTGTAATATAACAAGATATAAAACGCAGTAGATTCACCTCATTTCTAAAGTAGTTTGTTTAGAAAACAAACATCTTCATTGCTGAACACAGTACTGTGTTAAATGAGCTAGTTCTGTTCTCAGAATCAGTTGCTTTCTTACAAAGAGGGTTGAGCGCAGCAAGTTCAAACTTTCTTTGTTTGTGTAATCTAGCAAGATATAAAACGTAGTAGATTCGCCTAATTTCTGAAGCAGTTTGTTTAGAAAACAAACATCTTCATTGCCGAACAGAGTACTATGTGATGAGCAAGTTCTGTTGTCAGAATCAGTTGCTTTCTTACAAAAAGGGTTGAGTGCAGCAAGTTCAAACTTTCCTTGTTTGTGTAATATAACAAGATGTAAAACACAGTAGATTCGCCTCATTTCTAAAGTAGTTTGTTTAGAAAACAAACATCTTCATTGCCGAACAGAGTACTGTGTGAAAAGAGCTAGTTCTATTTTCAGAATCAGTACTTTTCTTACCATGAGGTTGGAGTGCAGCAAGTTCAAACTTTCCTTGTTTGTGTAATCTAACAAGATGTCAAACGTAGGAGATTCGCATAACTTCTAAAGTAGTTCGTTTAGAAAACAATCATCTTCATTTCTGAAAACTGTATTGTGTGAAATGAGTTAGTTCAGTTCTCGGAATCAGTTGCTTTCTTACAAAGAGGCTTGAGTGCATCAAGTTCAAACATTTGTAGTTAGTGTAATCTAACAAGATGTACAACTTAATAGATTCACCTCATTTCTAAAGTAATTTGTTTAGAAAACTATCATCTTCCTTTTTGAAAACTGTACTGTGTGAAATGAGCTGTTTCTGTTCTCTGAATCAGTAGCTTTCTTAAGAAGAGGAAGAACCCAGCAAGTTAAACTTTCCTTCTTGGTGTAATCTAACAAGATGTACAAAGTAGTAGCTTTGCCTCACTTCTAAAGTAGTTTGTTTAGAAAACAAACATCTTCATTTCCGGACACAGTACTGTGTGATTGAGCTAATTCTGTTATGGGAATCAGTTGCTTTCTACAAATAGGATTGAGTGCAGCAAGTTCAAACTTTCTTTGTTTGTGTAATCTAACTAGATGTACAATGTAGTAGCTTCGCCTCACTTCTAAAGTAGTTTGTTTAGAAAAGAAACATCTTCATTGCCGAACACAGTACTGTGTGAAATGAGCTAGTTCTGTTTTCGGAATCAGTGGCTTTCTTGTGATGAGGGTTGATTGCAGGAATTTCAAACTTTCCTTGTTTGTGTAATCTAACAAGATGTAAAACATAGTAGATTGGCCTCATTTCTAAAGTAGTTTGTTTAGAAAACAAACATCTTCATTGCCGAAAACAGTACTGTGTGAAATGAGCTACTTCTGTTCTCGTTTTCAGTTGCTTTCTTATGAAGAGGGTTGAGTGCAGCAGGTTTAAACTTTCCTTGTTTATGTAATCTAATAAGTTGTACAACGTAGTAGATTCCCCTCATTCCTAAAGTT
Source organism: Orientallactaga sibirica (assembly GCA_036365145.1). Lineage (NCBI taxonomy): Eukaryota > Metazoa > Chordata > Mammalia > Rodentia > Dipodidae > Orientallactaga > Orientallactaga sibirica. Next base: position 121,783 of record JAEOAD010002667.1, read on the forward strand.
GTTTATTTAGAAAACAAACATTGTCTTTGCCGAACACAGTACTGTGTGAAATGAGCTAGTTCTGTTCTCAGAATCAGTTGCTTTCTTAAGAAGAGAGTTGACTGCAGCAAGTTCAAACGTTCCTTGTTTGTGTAATCTAACAAGATGTACAAAGTAGTAGGTTCGCCTCACTTCTAAACTAGTTTGTTTAGAAAACAATAATCTTCATTTCCGAAAACTGTATTGTGTGAAATGAGCTAATTCGGTTCTCGGAATCAGTTGCTTTCTTACAAAGGGGAATTAAGTGCATCAAGTTCAAACATTTCTAGTTAGTGTAATCTAAGAAGATATCCAACTTAATAGATTCACCTCATTTCTAACGTAATGTGCTTAGAAAACAATCACCTTCGTTTTTAAAAACTGTACTGTGTGAAATGAGCTAGTTCTGTTCTCTGACTCAGTAGCATTCTTCAGAAAAGGGTTCAGTGCAGCAAGTTCAAACTTTCCTTGGTTGTGTAATGTAACATGCTGTACAAAGTAGTAGCTTCGCCTCACTTCTAATGTAGTTTGTTTAGAAAACAAACATCCTCATTTCCGAACACAGTACTGTTTGAAATGAGGTATTTCTGTTCTCGGAATCAGTTCCTTTCTTATGAAGAGGGTTGAGTGGAGCAAGTTCAAAGTTTCCTTGTTTGTGTAATCTAACAAGATGAAAACTGTAGTAGATTTGCCTCATTTCTAAAGTTGTTTGTTTAGTAAAAAAACATTGTCTTTGCCGAACACAGTACTGTGTGAAATGAGGTAGTTCTGTTCTCGAAATCAGTTGCTTAATACGAAGAGGGTTGAGCACAGCAAGTTCAAACATTCCTCCTTTGTGTAATCTAACAAGATTTACAAAGTAGTAGGTTCGCCTCACTTCTAAAGTAGTTTGTTTAGAAAATAAATATCTTCATTGCCGAACACAGTACTGTGTGAAATGAGCTAGTTCTTTTCTCGGAATAAGTTGCTTTCTTACGAAGAGGGTTGAGTGCAGCAAATTCAAACGTTCCTTGTTTCCGTAATCTAACAAGATATACAAAGTTGTAGATTCGCCTCACTTCTAAAGTTGTTTGTTTAGAAAACAATCATCTTCATTCCCGAAAACTGTATTGTTCTGTTCTGGGAATCAGTTGCTTTCTTACGAAGATGATAGATCGCAGCAAGTTCAAACTTTCCCTGTTTGTATAATCTAACAAGATGTACAAAGTAGTAGCTTCGCCTCACTTCTAACGTAGTTTCTTTAGAATACAAACATCTTCATTTCCGAACACAGTACTGTGTGAAATGAGCAATTTCTGTTCTCGGAATCAGTTGCTTTCTATGAAGAGGGTTTAGCGCAGCAAGTTCAAACTTTCCTTGTTTGTGTAATCTAACAAGTTGTACAATGTAGTAGCTTCGTGTCACTTCTAAAGTAGTTTGTTTAGAAAACAAACATCTTCATTGCTGAACACAGTACTGTGTGAAATCAGCTAGTTCTGTTCTCGGAATCAGTGGCCTTCTTACGAAGAGGGTTGACTGCAGCAAGTTCAAACTTTCCTTATTTGTGTAATCTAACAAGATGTAAAAAGTAGTAGATTCGCCTCATTCTAAAGGAGTTTGTTTAGAACACAATCATCTTCATATCCGAAAACTGTATTGTGTGAAATGAGCTAGATCGGTTCTTGGAATCAGTTGCTTTCTTACAAAGAGGCTTAAGTGCAGCAAGTTCAAACATTCCTAGTTTGTGTAACTTAACAAGTTGTACAACTTAATAGATTCACCTCATTTCTGAAGTAATTTGTTTAGAAAACAATCATCTTCGTTTTGGAAAACAGTACTGTGTGAAATGAGTTAGTTCTGTTCTCTGAATCAGTAGCTTTATTAAGAAGAAGGTTGAGTGCAGCAAGTTCAAACTTTCCTTGTTTGTGTAATCTAACAAGGTATACAACTTAGTTGATTCACCTCATTTCTAAAGTAGTTTGTTTAGAAAACAAACATCTTCATTTGCCGAACTCAAAACTCTGTGAAATGAGCTAGGTCTGTTCTCGGAATCAGTTGCTCTCTTATGAAGAGTGTTGAGCTTAGGAAGTTCAAACCTTCCTTTCTTGTGTAATCTAACAAGATCTAAAAAGTAGTAGCTTCACCGCACTTCTAAAGTAGTTTCTTTAGAAAACAAACATCTTCATTGCTGAACACAGTACTTTGTGAAATGAGCTAGTTCTGTGCTAGGAATCAGTTGCTTTCTTACGAAAAGGGTTGAGTGCAGCAAGTTCAAACTTTCATTGTTTGTGTAATGTAACAAGATGTAAAATGCAGTAGATTCGCCTCATTTCCAAAGTAGTTTGTTTACAAAACAAACATCTTCAATGCCGAACACAGAACTGTGTGAAATGAGCTAGTTATGTTCTCGGAATCAGTAACTTTCTTACCACGAGGGTTGAGTGCAACAAGTTCAAACATTCCTTGTTTCTGTAATCTAACGAGATGTAAAACGTAGCAGATTCTCCTAACTTCTAAAGTATTTTGTTTAGAAAACAATCATCTTCATCTCCGAAAACTACTGTGTTAAATGAGCTAGTTCTGTTCTCGGAATCAGTTGCTTTCTAACGAAGAGGGTTGAGTTCAGCAAGTTCAAACTTACCTTGTATGTGTAATCTAACAACGTGTAAAACGTAGTAGATTCACCTCATTTCTAAAGTTGTTTGTTTAGAAAACAAACATCTTCATTGCCAAACACAATACTGTGTGAAATGAGCTAGGTCTGTTCTCGGAATCAGTTGCTTTCTTACGAAGAGTGTTGAGCGTAGCAACTTCAAACTGTCCTTGTTTGTGTAATGTAACAAGATGTACAAAGTAGTAGCTTTTCCTCACTTCTGAAGTAGTTTGTTTAGAAAACAAATATCTTCATTGCCGAACACAGTACTGTGTGAAATGAGCTAGTCCTTTTCTCGGAATCAGTTGCTTTCTTATGAAGAGGGTTGAGCGCAGCAAGTTGAAACTTCCTTGTTTGTGTCATCTAACAAGATGTACAAAGTAGTAGATTCGCCTCACTTTTAAAGTAGTTTGTTTAGAAAACAATTATCTTCATATCCGAAAACTGTATTGTATGAAATGAGCTAGTTCGGATGTCAGAATCAGTTGCTTTCTTACAAAGAAGCTTGAGTGCAGCAAGTTCAAACATTCATCGTTTGTGTAATCTCTCAAGATGTACAAGTTAATAGATTCACCTCATTTCTAAAGTAATTTGTTTAGAAAACAATCATCTTCATTTTTTAAAACTGTTCTGCGTGAAATGAGTTAGTTCTGTTCTCTGAATCAGTAGCTTTCTTAAGAAGAGGGTTGAGTGCAGCAAGGTCAAACTTTCCTAGTTTGTGTAATCTAACAAGATATACAACTTAGTAGATTAACCTCATTTCTAAAGTAGTTTGTTTAGAAAACAAATCTTCATTTGCCGAACCTTTACTCTGTGAAATAAGCTAGTTCTGTTCTTGGAATCAGTTGTTTTCTTACAAAATCGATTGAGTGCAACAATTTCAAACTTTCCTTGTTTGTGTAATCTTACAAGATGTACAAAGTAGTAGCTTCGCCTCACTTCTAAAGTAGTTTGTTTAGAAAACAAACATCGTCATTGTGGAACACAGTACTGTGTGAAATGAGCTTGTTCTGTTCTTGGAATCAGTTGCTTTCTTATGAACAGGGTTGACTGAAGCAAGTTCAAACTTTCCTTGTTTATGTAAACTAACAAGATGTAAAACGTAGTAGATTCAGCTCATTTCCAAAGTAGATTGTTTAGAAAACAAACATCTTCATTGCTGAACACAGTACTGTGTGAAATGAGCTAGTTCTGTTCTCGGAATCAGTAACTTTCTTACCACGAGGGTTGAGTGCAACAAGTTCAAACATTCCTTGTTTCTGTAATCTAACGAGATGTAAAAAGTAGCAGATTCTCCTAACTTCTAAAGTATTTTGTTTAGAAAACAATCATCTTCATCTCCGAAAACTACTGTGTTAAATGAGCTAGTTCTGTTCTCGGAATCAGTTGCTTTCTAACGAAGAGGGTTGAGTTCAGCAAGTTCAAACTTACCTTGTATGTGTAATCTAACAAGGTGTAAAACGTAGTAGATTCACCTCATTTCTAAAGTTGTTTGTTTAGAAAACAAACATCTTCATTGCCAAACACAATACTGTGTGAAATGAGCTAGGTCTGTTCTTGGAATCAGTTGCTTTCTTACGAAGAGTGTTGAGCGTAGCAACTTCAAACTGTCCTTTTTTGTGTAATGTAACAAGATGTACAAAGTAGTAGCTTTTCCTCACTTCTGAAGTAGTTTGTTTAGAAAACAAATATCTTCATTGCCGAACACAGTACTGTGTGAAATGAGCTAGTTCTGTTCTCGGAATCAGTTGCTTTCTTACGAAGAGGGTTGAGTGCAGCAAGTTGAAACTTCCTTGTTTGTGTCATCTAACAAGATGTACAAAGTAGTAGATTCGCCTCACTTCTAAAGTAGTTTGTTTAGAAAACAGTCATCTTCATAACCGAAAACTGTATTGTATGGAATGAGCTAGTTCGGATGTCAGAATCAGTTAATTTCTTACAAAGAAGCTTGAGTGCAGCAAGTTCAAACATTCATCGTTTGTGTAATCTATCAAGATGTACAACTTAATAGATTCACCTCATTTCTAAAGTAATTTGTTTAGAAAACAATCATCTTCATTTTTTAAAACTGTTCTGTGTGAAATGAGTTAGTTCTGTTCTCTGAATCAGTAGCTTTCTTAAGAAGAGGGTTGAGTGCAGCAAGGTCAAACTTTCCTAGTTTGTATAATCTAACAAGATATACAACTTAGTAGATTAACCTCATTTCTAAAGTAGTTTGTTTAGAAAACAAATCTTCATTTGCCGAACCTGTACTCTGTGAAATAAGCTAGTTCTGTTCTTGGAATAAGTTGTTTTCTTACAAAATCGATTGAGTGCAACAATTTCAAACTTTCCTTGTTTGTGTAATCTTACAAGATGTACAAAGTAGTAGCTTCGCCTCACTTGTAAAGTAGTTTGTATAGAAAACAAACATCTTCATTGTGGAACACAGTACTGTGTGAAATGAGCTTGTTCTGTTCTTGGAATCAGTTGCTTTCTAATGAACAGGGTTGACTGAAGCAAGTTCAAACTTTCCTTGTTTATGTAATCTAACAAGATGTAAAACGTAGTAGATTCGGCTCATTTCCAAAGTAGATTGTTTAGAAAACAAACGTCTTCATCGCTGAACACAGTACTGTGTGAAATGAGCTAGTTCTGTTCTCAGTATCAGTTGCTTTCTTATGAAGAACGCTGAGTGCAGCAAGTTCAAAGTGTCCTTGTTTGTGTAATCGAACAAGATGTACAACATAGCAGATTCAACTCACTTCTAAAGTAGTTTGTTTAGAAAACAATCATCTTCATATCCGAAAACTGTATTGTGTGAAATGAGCTAGTTGTGTTCTCGGAATCATTTGCTTTCTTACGAAGTGGGTTGAGTGCAGGGAGTTCCAACTTTCCTTGTTTGTAATCTAACAAGATGGACAAAGTAGTAGATTCGCCTCATTTCTAAAGTAGTTTGTTTAGAAAACAAACATCTTCATTGCCATACACAATACTCTGCGAAATAAGCTAGTTCTGTTGTCGGAATCAGTAGCTTTCTTACAAAGAGGGCTGAGCGCAGTAAGTTCAAACTTTCCTTGTTTGTGTAATCTAACAAGATGTACAAAGTAGTAGATTCGCCTCACTTCTAAAGTAGTTTGTTTAGAAAACAATCATCTTCATTTCCGAAAAATGTATTGTGTGAAATGATCTAGTTCTTTTCTCCGAATCAGTAGCTTTATTACAAAAAGGCTTGAGTACATCAAGTTCAAACATTCCTTGTTAGTGTAATCTAACAAGATGTACAACTTATTATATTCACCTCATTTCTAAATTAATTTGTTTAGAAAACAATCATCTTCGTTTTTGAAAACTGTACTGTTTGAAATGAGCTAGTTCTTTTCTCTGATTCAGTAGCTTTCTTACGAAGAGGCTTGAGTGCAGCAAGTTCAACCTTTCCTTGTTTGTGTAAACTAACATGATATACAACTTAGTAGATTCACCTCATTTGTAAAGTAGTTTGTTTAGAAAAAAAACATCTTCATTGCCGAACAGTACTGTGGGAAACGAGCTTGTTCTGTTGTCGGATTCAGTTGTTTTCTTACGAAGAGCGTTTAGCAGAGCAAGTTCAAACTTTCCTTGTTTGTGTAATCTAACAAGATGTACAAAGTAGTAGATTCGCCTCACTTCTAAAGTAGTTTGTTCAGAAAACAGTCATGTTCATTTCTGAAAACTGTATTGTGTGAAATGAGCTAGTTTGGTTCTTGGAATCAGTTGCTTTCTTACAAAGAGGCTTGAGTGCAGCAAGTTCAAACTTTCCTTGTTTGTGTAATCTAACAAGATGTAAAACGTAGTAGATTCGCCTCATTACTAAAGTTGTTTGTTCAGAAAACAAAAATGTTCTTTGCCAATCACAGTGCTGTGTGAAATGAGGTAGTTCTGTTCTCTGAATCAGTAGCTTTTTAAGAAGAGGGTTCAGTCCAGCAAGTTCAAACTTTGCCTGTTTGTGTAATCTAACAACATATTCAACTTAGTAGAATCACCTCATTTCTAAAGTAGTTTGTTTGAAAACTGTACTGTGTGAAATGAGCTAGTTCTGTTCTCTGAATCAGTAGCTTTCTTAAGAAGAGGGTTGAGTGCAGCAAGTTCAAACTTTCCTTGTTTTTGTAATCTAACAAGATGTATAACGAAGTAGATTCGCATCATTTCTAAAGTAGTCTGTTTAAAAATCAAACATCATCATTGCTGAACACAGTACTGTGTGAAATGAGCTACTTATGTTCTCAGAATCAGTTGCTTTCTTACGAAGAGGATTGACTGCAGCAAGTTCAAACTTTCCTTGTTTGTGTAATCTAACAAGATGTACAAAGTAGTAGATTCGCATTACTAATAAAGTAGTTTGTTTAGAAAACAATCATCCTCATTTCCGAAAACTGTATTTTGTGAAATGGGCTAGTTCTGTTCTTGGAATCAGTTGCTTTCTCACAAAATCGCTTGAGTGCAGCAAGTTCAAACTTTCCTTGTTTGTGTAATCTAACAAGAGGTACAAAGTAGTTGCTTCGCCTCACATCTAAAGTAGTTTGTTTAGAAAAGAAACATCTTCATTGCCGAAAACAGTACTGTGTGAACTGAGCTAGTTCTCTTCTCGGAATCAGTTGCTTTCTTACGAAGAAGGTTGAGTGCAGCAAGTTGAAACTTTCCTTGTTTGTGTAATCTAACAAGATTTAAAATGTAGTAGATTCGCCTCAGTTCTAAAGTCGTTTGTTTAGAAAAAAAACATCTTCATTGCCGAACACAGTACTGTGTGAAATTAGGTAGTTCTGTTCTCGGAATCAGTTGCTTTCTTACGAAGAGGGTTGAGTGCAGCAAGTTAAAACTTTCCTTGTTTGTGTAATCTAACAAGATGTAAAACGTAGTAGATTCGCCTCATTTCTAAAGTAGTTTGTTTAGAAAACAAACATCTTCATTGCCGAACACAGTACTGTGTGAAATGAGTTACTTCTGTTCTCGCAATCAGTTGCAGTCGTACGAAGAGGTTTGAGTGGAGCAAGTTCAAACTTTCCCTGTTTGTGTAATCTAACAATATTTAAAACGTAGTATATTCGCCTCATTTCTAACGTACTTTGTTTACAAAACAAACATCTGCATTGCCGAACACGATAATGAGTGAAATGAGCTAGTTCTGTCCTCGGAATCAGTTGCTTTCTTAAAAAGATGATTGAGTGCAGCAAGTTCAAACTTTCCTTGTTTGTGTAATCGAAGAAGATATACAACTTGGTAGATTCACCTCATTTCTAAAGTAGTTTGATTAGAAAACAACATCTTCATTTTCCGAACACTGTACTCTGTGAAATAAGCTAGTTCTGTTCTTGGAATCATTCGCTTTCTTACAAAATCGCTTGAGTGCAGCAAGTTAAAACTTTCCTTCTTTGTGTAATCTAACAATGTACAAAGTAGTAGCTTCGCCTGTTTTCTAAAGTAATTTGTTTAGAAAACAAACATCTTCATTGCCGAACACAGTACTGTGTGAAATGAGCTCGTTGTGTTCTCGGAATCAGTTGCTTTCTTACGAAGAGGGTTGAGTGCAGCAGGTTCAAACTTTCCTTGTTTGTGTAATCTAACAAGGTGTACAAAGTAGTAGATTCGTCTCCCTGCTAAAGTAGTTTGTTTAGAAAACAATCATCTTCATTTCCGAGAACTGTATTCTGTGAAATGAGCTAGTTCTGTTCTCCTCATCATATGCTTTCTTACGAGGAGGGTTGACTGCTGGGAGTTCAAACTTTCCTTGTTTTGTAATCTAACAAGATGTACAAAGTAGTAGATTCACCTCATTTCTAAAGTAGTTTGTTTAGAAAACAAACATCTTCATTGCCGAACACAATGCTCGGTGAAATAAGTTAGTTCTGTTGTCGGAATCAGTAGCTTTCTTAAGAAGAGGGTTCAGTGCAGCAAGTTCAAACTTTCCTTGTTTGTGTAATATAACAGGATATAAAACTTAGTAGATTCACATCATTTCTAAAGTAGTTTGTTGAGAAAACAACATCTTCATTTGCCGAACACTGTACTCTTTGAAATAAGCTAGTTCTGTTCTTGGAATCAGTTGCTTTCTTACAAAATCGCTTGAGTGCAGCAGGTTCAAACTTTCCTTCTTTGTGTAATCTAACACGATGTACAAAGTAGTAGCTTCGCCTCACTTCTAATGTAGTTTGTTTAGAAAACAATCATCTTCATTGCCAAACACAGTACTGTCTGAAATGAGATCATTCTGTTCTAGGAATCAGTTGCTTTCTTACGAATAGTGTTGAGTGCAGCAAGTTCAAACTTTCCTTGTTTGTGTAATCTAACAAGATATACAAAGGAGTAGATTCGCCTCACGTCTAAAGTAGTTTGTTTAGAAAACAATCATCTCATTTCCAAAAAAGGGATTGTGTGAAATGAGCTAGTTCTTTTCTCGGAATCAGTTGCTTTCTTAGAAAGATGCTTGAGTGCATCAAGTTCAAACATTCCTTATTAGTGTAATCGAACAAGATGTACAATTTATTAGATTCAACTCATTTCTAAATTAATTTGTTTAGAAAACAAGCATCTTTGTTTTTGAAAACTGTACTGTGTGAAATGAGCTACTTCTGTTCTCCGAATCAGTAGCTTTCTTAAGAAGAGGCTTGAGTGCAGCAAGTTCAAACTTTCCTTTTTTGTGTAATCTAACAAGATGTAAAACGTAGTAGATTCGCCTCATTTCTAAAGTAGTTTGTTTAGAAAACAAACATCTTCATTTAAAAACACAGTACTGTGTGAAACGCGCTAGTTCTGTTCTCGGAATCACTTGTTTTCTTACGAAGAGGGTTGAGCGCAGGAAGTTCAAACTTTCCTTGCTTGTGTAATCTAACAAGATGTACAAAGTAGTAGATTCGCCTTACTTCTAAATTGGTTTGTTTAGAGAACAATCATCTTCATTTCTGAAAACTATATTGTGTGAAATGAGCTAGTTTGGTTCTTGGAATCAGTTGCTTTCTTACAAAGAGGCTTGAGTGCATCAAATTCAAACTTTCCTTGTTTTTTGTAATCTAACAAGATGTAAAACGTAGTAGATTCGCCTCATTACTAAAGTAGTTTGTTTAGAAACCATACATCTTTATTGCCGAACCCAGTACTGTGTGAAATGAGCTTGTTCTGTTCTCGGAATCAGTTGCTTTCTTACGAAGAGTGTTGAGTGCAGCAAGTTCAAACTTTCCTTGTTTGTGTAATCTAACAAGATGTACAAAGTAGTAGCTTCCCCTCATTTCTAACGTAGTTTGTTTAGAAACAAACATGTTCTTTGCTGAACACAGTACTGTGTGAAATGAGCTAGTTCTGTTCTCGGAATCAGTTGTTTTCTTACAAAGAGGTTTGAGTGCCACAACTTCAATCTTTCCTTCTTTGTGTAATCTAACAAGATGTAAAACGTAGTAGATTCGCCTCATTTCTAAACTAGTTTGTTTAGAAAACAAACATGTTCATTTTTGAACACAGTACTGTGTGAAATCAGCTGGTTCTGTTCTCTGAATAAGTAGCTTTCTTAAGAAGAGGGTTGAGTGCAGCAAGTTCAAACTTTCCTTGTTTGAGTAATCTAAGAAGATGTACAATGTAGTAGATTCGGCCTCACTTCTAAAGTAGTTTGTTTAGAAAACAAACATCTTCATTTGCCGAACACTGTACTCTGTGAAATAAGCTACTTCTCTTCTTGGAATCAGTTGCTTTCTTACAAAATGGCTTAAGTGCTGCAAGTTCAAAATTTCCTTGTTTGTATAATCTAATAAGATGTACAAAGTATTATATTCGCCTCACTTCTAAAGTAGTTTGTTTAGAAAACAATATGTTCATTTTTGAACACAATACTGTGTGAAATGAGCTAGTTCTTTTCTCTGAATCAGTTGCTTTTTTAACAAAGAGTGTTGAGTGCAGCAAGTTCAAACTTCCTTTTTTGTGTAATATAACAAGAGGTAAAACGCAGTAGATTCGCCTCATTTCTAAAGTAGTTTGTTTAAAAACAAACATCTTCATTGCCGAACACAGTACTGTGTGAAATGAGCTAGTTCTTTTCTCTGAATCAGTTGTTTTTAACAAAGAGTGTTGAGTGCAGCAAGTTCAAACTTCCCTTTTTGTGTAATATAACAAGAAGTAAAATGCAGTAGATTCGCCTCATTTCTAAAGTAGTTTGTTTAAAAACAAACATCTTCATTTCTGAAACACAGTACTGTGTGAAATGAGCTAGTTCTGTTCTTGGAATTAGTTGCTTTCTTACCATGAGGGTTGAGTGCAGCAAGTTCAAACTTTCCTTGTTTGCGTAATCCAAAAAGATGTAAAACGTAGTAGATTCGGCTCATTTCTATAGTAGTTTGTTTAGAAAACAAACATCTTCATTGCCAACACAATACTGTGTGAAATGAGCTAGGTCTGTTCTCGGAATCAGTTGGTTTCTTAAGAAGAGTGTTGAGTCCAGGAAGTTCAAACTTTCCTTGTTTGTGTAATCTAACAAGATGTAAAACTTAGTAGATTTGCCTCATTTCTAAAGTAGCTTGTTTGAAAACAAACATCTTCATTGAAACACAGTACTGTGTGAAATGAACTAGTTCTGTTCTCTGAATCAGATGCTTTCTTAAGAAGAGGGTTGAGCGCTGAAAGTTCAAACTTTCCTTGTTTGTGTAATCTAACACGATGTAGAAAGTAGTAGATTTGCATCATTTCTAAAATAGTTTATTTAGAACACAATTGTCTTCATTTCTGAAAAACTGTATTGTGTGAAATTACCTAGTTCGGTTCTTGGAATAAGTTGCTTTCTTACAAAGAGGATTGAGTGCAGCAAGTTCAAACGTTCTTAGTTAGTGTAATCTAACAAGATATACAACTTATTAGATTCACCCTCATTTCTAAAGTAATTTGTTGACAGAACAGTCATCTTCATTTTGGAAAACTGTATTTTGTGAAATGAGGTATTTCTGTTCTCTGAATCAGTAGCTTTCTTAAGAAGATGGTTGAGTGCAGCAAGTTCAAACTTTCCTTGTTTCTATAATCTAACAAGATATACAACTTAGTAGATTCATCTCATTTCTAACGTAGTTTGTTTAGAAAACAAACATCTTCATTGCCCATCAGAGTACTGTGTGAAATGAGCTAATTCTGTTCTCGAATCAGTTGCTTTGTTACGAAGAGTGTTGAGTGTAGCAAGTTCAAACTTTCCTTGTTTGTGTAATCTAACAAGATGTACAAAGTAGTAGCTTTCCTTTCATTTCTAATGTAGTTTGTTTAGAAACAAACATGTTCTTTGCCGAACACAGTACTGTGTGAAATCAGCTGGTTCTGTTCTCTGAATCAGTAGCTTTCTTAAGAAGAGGGTTGAGTGCAGCAAGTTCAAACTTTCCTTGCTTGTGTAATCTAACAAGATGTACAAAGTAGTAGATTGGCCTCATTTCTAAAGTAGTTTGTTTAGAAAACAAACATCTTCATTTGCCGAACACTGTACTGTGTGAAATAAGCTACTTCTCTTCTTGGAATCAGTTGCTTTCTTACAAAATGGCTTAAGTGCTGCAAGTTCAAAATTTCCTTGTTTGTGTAATCTAACAAGATGCAGAAAGTAATAGCTTCGCCTCACTTCTAAAGTAGTTTGTTTAGAAAACAAATATCTTCATTGCCGAACACAATACTGTGTGAAATGAGCTAGTTCTTTTCTCTGAATCAGTTGCTTTTTAACAAAGAATGTTGAGTGCAGCAAGTTCAAACTTTCCTTTTTTGTGTAATATAACAAGAGGTAAAACACAGTAGATTCGCCTCATTTCTGAAGTAGTTTGTTTAAAAACAAACATCTTCATTGCCAAACACAGTACTGTGTGAAATAAGCTAGTTCTGTTCTCAGAATCAGTTGCTTTCTTACCAAAAGTGCTGAGTGTAGCATGTTCAAACTTTCCTTGTTTGTGTAATTGAACAAGATGTAAAACATAGTAGATTCGCCTCATTTCTAAAGTAGTTTGTTTAGAAACAAATATGTTCATTGCTGAACACAGTACTGTGTGAAATGAGCTAGTTGTGGTCTCGGAATCAGTTGCTTTCTTACAAAGAGGGTTGAGTGCAGCAAGTTCAAACTTTCCTTGTTTGTGTAATCTAACAAGATGTACAAAGTAGTAGATTCGCCTCACTTCTAAAGTAGTTTGTTTAGAAAACAAATATCTTCATTCCCGAGAACTGTACTGTGTGAAATGAGCTAGTTCTGTTCTTAGAATCAGTTGCTTTCTTACAAAAGGGTTGACTGCAGCAAGTTCAACTTTCCTTGTTTTGTAATCTAACAAGATGTACAAACATCATAGATTCGTGTCATTTTTAAAGTAATTTGTTTAGAAAACAAACATCTTCATTGCCGAAGACAGTACCGTGTGAAATGAGCTCGTTTTGTTGTCGGAATCATTTGCTTTCTTAAGAAGGAGGGTTGACTGCAGCAAGTTCAAACTTTCCTTGTTTGTGTAATCTAACAAAATATAAAAAGTAGTAGATTCACATCATTTCTAAAGTAGTTTGTTTAGAAAACAATTATCTTCATTTTCGCTTAAAACTGTATTTGTGAAATGAGCTAGTTTGGTTTTGGAATCAATTGCTTTCTTACAAACATGCTTGAGTGCAGCATTTCAAACTTTCCTAGTCTTTGTGTAATCTAACAAGCTGTACAACTTAATTGATTAACCTCATTTCTAATGTAATTTGTTTAGAAAACATAATCTTCATTGCCAAACACAGGACTGTGTGAAATGAGCTACTTCTGTTGTCTGAATCAGTTGCTTTCTATTGAAGAGGGTTGAGTGCATCAAGTTCAAACTTTCCTTGTTTTTATAATCTAACAAGATATAAAAAGGAGTAGATTACCCTCATGTCTAAAGTAGTTTGTTTAGAAAACAATCATCTCATTTCCAAAAAAGGGATTGTGTGAAATGAGCTAGTTCTTTTCTCGGAATCAGTTGCTTTCTTAGAAAGATGCTTTGAGTGCATCAAGTTCAAACATTCCTTATTAGTGTAATCTAACAAGATGTACAATTTATTAGATTCAACTCATTTCTAAATTAATTTGTTTAGAAAACAAGCATCTTTGTTTTTGAAAACTGTACTGTGTGAAATGAGCTACTTCTGTTCTCCGAATCAGTAGCTTTCTTAAGAAGAGGCTTGAGTGCAGCAAGTTCAAACTTTCCTTTTTTGTGTAATCTAACAAGATGTAAAACGTAGTAGATTCGCCTCATTTCTAAAGTAGTTTGTTTAGAAAACAAACATCTTCATTTAAAAACACAGTACTGTGTGAAACGCGCTAGTTCTGTTCTCGGAATCACTTGTTTTCTTACGAAGAGGGTTGAGCACAGGAAGTTCAAACTTTCCTTGCTTGTGTAATCTAACAAGATGTACAAAGTAGTAGATTCGCCTTACTTCTAAATTGGTTTGTTTAGAGAACAATCATCTTCATTTCTGAAAACTATATTGTGTGAAATGAGCTAGTTTGGTTCTTGGAATCAGTTGCTTTCTTACAAAGAGGCTTGAGTGCATCAAATTCAAACTTTCCTTGTTTTTTGTAATCTAACAAGATGTAAAACGTAGTAGATTCGCCTCATTACTAAAGTAGTTTGTTTAGAAACCATACATCTTTATTGCCGAACCCAGTACTGTGTGAAATGAGCTTGTTCTGTTCTCGGAATCAGTTGCTTTCTTACGAAGAGTGTTGAGTGCAGCAAGTTCAAACTTTCCTTGTTTGTGTAATCTAACAAGATGTACAAAGTAGTAGCTTCCCCTCATTTCTAACGTAGTTTGTTTAGAAACAAACATGTTCTTTGCTGAACACAGTACTGTGTGAAATGAGCTAGTTCTGTTCTCGGAATCAGTTGTTTTCTTACAAAGAGGTTTGAGTGCCACAACTTCAATCTTTCCTTCTTTGTGTAATCTAACAAGATGTAAAACGTAGTAGATTCGCCTCATTTCTAAACTAGTTTGTTTAGAAAACAAACATGTTCATTTTTGAACACAGTACTGTGTGAAATCAGCTGGTTCTGTTCTCTGAATAAGTAGCTTTCTTAAGAAGAGGGTTGAGTGCAGCAAGTTCAAACTTTCCTTGTTTGAGTAATCTAAGAAGATGTACAATGTAGTAGCTCGGCCTCACTTCTAAAGTAGTTTGTTTAGAAAACAAACATCTTCATTTGCCGAACACTGTACTCTGTGAAATAAGCTACTTCTCTTCTTGGAATCAGTTGCTTTCTTACAAAATGGCTTAAGTGCTGCAAGTTCAAAATTTCCTTGTTTGTATAATCTAATAAGATGTACAAAGTAATAGCTTCGCCTCACTTCTAAAGTAGTTTGTTTAGAAAACAATATGTTCATTGCCGAACACAATACTGTGTGAAATGAGCTAGTTCTTTTCTCTGAATCAGTTGCTTTTTAACAAAGAGTGTTGAGTGCAGCAAGTTCAAACTTCCCTTTTTTGTGTAATATAACAAGAGGTAAAACGCAGTAGATTCGCCTCATTTCTAAAGTAGTTTGTTTAAAAAACAAACATCTTCATTGCCGAACACAGTACTGTGTGAAATGAGGTAGTTCTTTTCTCTGAATCAGTTGTTTTTTAACAAAGAGTGTTGAGTGCAGCAAGTTCAAACTTCCCTTTTTTGTGTAATATAACAAGAAGTAAAATGCAGTAGATTCGCCTCATTTCTGAAGTAGTTTGTTTAAAAAACAAACATCTTCATTGCCGAACACAGTACTGCATGAAATGAGCTAGTTCTGTTCTCGGAATTAGTTGCTTTCTTACCATGAGGGTTGAGTGCAGCAAGTTCAAACTTTCCTTGTTTGCGTAATCAAAACAGATGTAAAACGTAGTAGATTCGGCTCATTTCTATAGTAGTTTGTTTAGAAAACAAACATCTTCATTGCCGAACACAATACTGTGTGAAATGAGCTAGGTCTGTTCTCGGAATCAGTTGGTTTCTTACGAGGAGTGTTGAGCGTAGGAAGTTCAAACTTTCCTTGTTTGTGTAATCTAACAAGATGTAAAACGTAGTAGATTTGCCTCATTTCTAAAGTAGCTTGTTTAGAAAACAAACATCTTCATTGCCGAACACAGTACTGTGTGAAATGAACTAGTTCTGTTCTCGGAATCAGATGCTTTCTTACGAAGAGGGTTGAGCGCTGAAAGTTCAAACTTTCCTTGTTTGTGTAATCTAACACGATGTAGAAAGTAGTAGATTTGCATCACTTCTAAAATAGTTTATTTAGAACACAATTGTCTTCATTTCTGAAAACTGTATTGTGTGAAATTACCTAGTTCGGTTCTTGGAATAAGTTGCTTTCTTACAAAGAGGCTTGAGTGCAGCAAGTTCAAACGTTCTTAGTTAGTGTAATCTAACAAGATATACAACTTATTCGATTCACCTCATTTCTAAAGTAATTTCTTGACAGAACAGTCATCTTCATTTTGGAAAACCGTACTGTGTGAAATGAGGTATTTCTGTTCTCTGAATCAGTAGCTTTCTTAAGAAGATGGTTGAGTGCAGCAACTTCAAACTTTCCTTGTTTCTATAATCTAACAAGATATACAACTTAGTAGATTCATCTCATTTCTAACGTAGTTTGCTTAGAAAACAAACATCTTCATTGCCCATCAGAGTACTGTGTGAAATGAGCTAATTCTGTTCTCGGAATCAGTTGCTTTGTTACGAAGAGTGTTGAGTGTAGCAAGTTCAAACTTTCCTTGTTTGTGTAATCTAACAAGATGTACAAAGTAGTAGCTTCCTTTCATTTCTAATGTAGTTTGTTTAGAAACAAACATGTTCTTTGCCGAACACAGTACTGTGTGAAATCAGCTGGTTCTGTTCTCTGAATCAGTAGCTTTCTTAAGAAGAGGGTTGAGTGCAGCAAGTTCAAACTTTCCTTGCTTGTGTAATCTAACAAGATGTACAAAGTAGTAGCTTGGCCTCACTTCTAAAGTAGTTTGTTTAGAAAACAAACATCTTCATTTGCCGAACACTGTACTCTGTGAAATAAGCTACTTCTCTTCTTGGAATCAGTTGCTTTCTTACAAAATGGCTTAAGTGCTGCAAGTTCAAAATTTCCTTGTTTGTGTAATCTAATAAGATGCAGAAAGTAATAGCTTCGCCTCACTTCTAAAGTAGTTTGTTTAGAAAACAAATATCTTCATTGCCGAACACAATACTGTGTGAAATGAGCTAGTTCTTTTCTCTGAATCAGTTGCTTTTTAACAAAGAATGTTGAGTGCAGCAAGTTCAAACTTCCCTTTTTTGTGTAATATAACAAGAGGTAAAACACAGTAGATTCGCCTCATTTCTGAAGTAGTTTGTTTAAAAAACAAACATCTTCATTGCCAAACACAGTACTGTGTGAAATAAGCTAGTTCTGTTCTCAGAATCAGTTGCTTTCTTACCACGAGTGCTGAGTGTAGCATGTTCAAACTTTCCTTGTTTGCGTCATTGAACAAGATGTAAAACATAGTAGATTCGCCTCATTTCTAACGTAGTTTGTTTAGAAACAAATATGTTCATTGCTGAACACAGTACTGTGTGAAATGAGCTAGTTGTGGTCTCGGAATCAGTTGCTTTCTTACAAAGAGGGTTGAGTGCAGCAAGTTCAAACTTTCCTTGTTTGTGTAATCTAACAAGATGTACAAAGTAGTAGCTTCGCCTCACTTCTAAAGTAGTTTGTTTAGAAAACGAATATCTTCATTCCCGAACACAGTACTGTGTGAAACGAGCTAGTTCTGTTCTTAGAATCAGTTGCTTTCTTACAAAATCGCTTGACTGCAGCAAGTTCAACTTTCCTTGTTTGCGTGATCGAACAAGATGTAAAACATCATAGATTCGTGTCATTTTTAAAGTAATTTCTTTAGAAAACAAACATCTTCATTGCCGAAGACAGTACCGTGTGAAATGAGCTCGTTTTGTTGTCGTAATCATTTGCTTTCTTACGAGGAGGGTTGACTGCAGCAAGTTCAAACTTTCCTTGTTTGTGTAATCTAACAAAATATACAAAGTAGTAGCTTCGCCTCACTTCTAAAGTAGTTTGTTTAGAAAACAATTATCTTCATTTTCGAAAACTGTATTTGTGAAATGAGCTAGTTTGGTTTTCGGAATCAATTGCTTTCTTACAAACATGCTTGAGGGCAGCATTTCAAACTTTCCTAGTAAGTGTAATCTAACAAGCTGCACAACTTAATTGATTAACCTCATTTCTAAAGTAATTTGTTTAGAAAACCATAATCTTCCTTTTTGAAAACGGGACTGTGTGAAATGAGCTACTTCTGTTGTCTGAATCAGTTGCTTTCTATTGAAGAGGGTTGAGCGCATCAAGTTCAAACTTTCCTTGTTTTTATAATCTAATAAGATGTAAAACGTAGTAGATTACCCTCATGTCTAAAGTAGTTTGTTTAGAAAACAAACATCTTCATTGCCGAACACAATACTGTGTGAAATGAGCTAGGTCTGTTTTCAGAATCAGTTGTTTTCTTACGAAGAGTGTTGAGCGTAGAAAGTTCATACTTTCCTTGTTTTGTAATCTAACAAGATGTACAAAGTATTAGCTTCGCCTCACTTCTATAGTAGTTTGTTGAGAAAACAGACATCTTCATTGCTGAACACAGCACTGAGTGAAATGAGCCAGCTCTATTCTCAGAATCAGTTGCTTTCTTATGAAGAGGGTTGAGTGCAGCAAGTTCAAGCTTTCCTTGTTTGTGTAATCTAACAAGATATACAACTTAGTAGATTCACCTCATTTCTAAAGTAGTTTGTTTAGAAAACAAACATCTTCTTTGCCGAACCCAGTACTGTGTGAAATGAGATAGTAATGTTCTCGGAATCAGTTGCTTTCTTACGAAGAGGGTTGAGCTCAGCAAGTTCAAACTTTCCTCGTTTGTGTAATCTAACAAGATGTACAAAGTGGTAGATTCGCCTGCCTTCTAAAGTTGTTTTTTAAGAAAACAATCATCTACATTTTCAAAAACAATATTATGTGAAATGAGCTATTTCGGTTCTTGGAATCAGTTGATTTCTTACAAAGAGTGTTGAGTGTAGCAAGTTGAAACATTCCTAGTTAGTGTAATCTAACAAGATGTACAACTTAATAGATTCACCTCATTTAAAGTAATTTGTTTAGAAAACAATCATCTTCGTTTTTGAAAACTATACTGTGTGAAATGAGCTAGTTCTGTTCTCTGAATCAGTAGTTTTCTTAAGAAGAGGGTTGAGCACAGCAAGGTCAAACTTTCCTTTTTTGTGTAATATAACAAGATATACAACTTAGTAGATTCACCTCATTTGTAAAGTAGTTTGTTTAGAAAAATAAAATCTGCATTTGCCGAACACTGTGCTCTGTGAAATAAGCTGGTTCTCTGCTTGTAATCAGTTGTTTCTTACAAAATCGCTTGAGTGCAGAAACTTCAAACTTTCCTTGTTGGTGTAATCTAACATGATGTAAAAAGTAGTAGCTTTGCCTCACTTCTAAAGTAATTTGTTTAGAAAACTAACATCTTCATTGCCGAACACAGTACTGTGTGAAATGAGCTAGTTCTGTTCTCGGAATTAATTGCTTTCTTACCATGAGGGTTGAGTGCAGCAAGTTCAAACTTTCTTGTTTTGTAATCTAACGAGATGTACAAAGAAGTAGCTTCGCCTCACTTCTAAAGTAGTATGTTTAGAAAACAACCATCTTCATTGCCGAACACTGTACTCTGTGAAATAAGCTTGTTCTGTTCTTGGACTCAGTTGCTTTCTTACAAAATCGATTGACTGCAGCATGTTTAACTTTCCTTGTTTGTGTGATCTAACAAGATGTAAAACGTAGTAGATTCGCCTCATTTTTATAGTAGTTTCTTTAGAAAACAAAGATCTTCATTGCTGTACACAGTACTGTGTGAAATGAGCTAGTTCTGTTCTCGTAATCAGTTGCTTTCTTACCATGAGGGTTGAGTGCAGCAAGTTCAAACTTTCCTTGTTTGTGTAATCTAACAAGATGTACAAAGTAGTAGACTAGACTCACTTCTAAAGTAGTTTGTTTAGAAAACAATCATCTTCATTGCCGAACACATTACTGTGTGAAATGAGCTAGGGAAATAGGAAGAATTATTAGGACTTATTTCAAAAGCCTCTACTCCATAAAACAGGAGAATATGGAGGAAATGGATGAATTCCTAGACACATGCCACCTACCAAAGCTAAGCCCAGAGCAGATTAATTTCCTAAACAGACCCATCACACCCTTCGAGATTTAAGAAGTAATAAAACACCTCCCCAAAAAGAGGAGTCCAGGACCAGATGGATTCTCAGAGGAGTTCTACCAAACATTCATGGAAGAACTGAAACAAATACTTCTCAAACTGTGCCACACAATAGGAGAACAGGGAGAGATCCCCAACTCCTTCTATGAAGCTAGTATCACCCTAATTCCAAAACCAGGCAGGGACACCACAAGAAAAGAAAATTATAGGCCCATTTCTCTGATGAACATAGACGCAAAGATCCTGAACAAAATTCTTGCAAACCAAATTCAACAGTACATCAAAAGCATTATCCATCTCGATCAAGTAGGCTTCATCCCTGGAACATAGGGGTGGTTCAACATACGGAAATTGGTCAATGTAATACACCACATAAACAAGCTGAAACACAAAAACCACATGATCATCTCGATAGATGCAGAAAAGGCCTTTGACAAAATACAGCATCAAGTCATGATCAAAACATTGGAGAGAATAGGCATGGACGGCCTATATGTCAACATAATAAAGGCGATATATAAAGCACCTAAAGCCCAAGTAATTCTTAATTGGGAGAGACTGAAGGAATTCCCATTGAGGTCAGGAACAAGGCAGGGGTGTCCACTCTCACCTCTGCTCTTCAACATAGTGCTAGAAGTATTAGCTCAAGCAATAAGACAGGAGAAAGAAATCAAAGGGATACAAATAGGAAATAAAGAAGTTAAGTTAGCCCTATTTGCAGATGACATGATTCTATACATTAGTGACCCGAGAACTTCCATCTCAAAACTCTTAAAGGTGATTAGAGCCTTCAGCAAAGTAGCAGGATACAAAATCAATGCACAGAAATCAGTAGCCTTTCTGTATGCAAAGGACAAAGAGACCAAAAAAGAAATAACTAACATCGTCCCATTTTCAATTGCAACAAAGAAAATAAAATACCTTGGAATAACATGAACTAAGGAAGTGAAAGACCTATACAATGAAAACAGAAAAACTCTCCAAAAAGAAATTGAGGACGTCCTACAAAAATGGAAAGACCTCCCATGTTCCTGGATTGGTAGAATTAACATTGTGAAAATGGCAATTTTACCAAAAGCACTTTATAGATTCAATGCAATGCCAATAAAAATCCCAACTTCCTTCTTCAATGAGATAGAAAAAACTATCTCAAAATTCATATGGAAAGGCAGAAGGCCTCGGATATCCAAGCTCATCCTCAGCAAAAGAAGCACCTCTGGAGGCATCACCATACCTGATCTAAAGTTATACTACAAAGCCTTTGTAATAAAAACAATCTGGTACTGGCACAAAAACAGGAATATAGACCAATGGAACAGAATTGAAGAGCCAGATTTTGGGTCAAGAAACTACAGCTACTTGATATTTGACAAAGGCCCTAGCAATGTAGAATGGAAAAAGGACAGCATCTTCAACAAATGGTGCTGGACAAACTGGACAACCATATGTAGGAAAATGAAACTCGACCCACACATCTCTCCATGCACAAAAATTCAGTCCAAATGGATCAAAGACCTTAATATAAAACCAGAAACTATGATGCTACTGGAAGAAAAAAATAGGAGGAACCTTCCAAAATAGGAGTGGGAAAAGATTTCCTGAACAAAACCCCAACAGCTCAGGAAATCAAACAATCACTCAACCATTGGGATCACATGAAGCTGAAAAGCTTTTTCACTGACAAAAATACTGTAACCAAAGCCAGCAGATTACCTACAGAATGGGAGAAAATTTTCACCAGCTATACAACTGACAGAAGCCTGATTTCTAGAATCTACAAAGAACTCCAAAACCTAAAAAACAAATCATCAAACAACCCACTCACAAAGTGGGGCAGACAACTGCACAGGGAGTTCTCAGAGGAAGAAATACAAACAGCAAATGCACATTTAAGAAAACGTTCAACATCCCTAATCATCAGGGAAATGCAAATTAAAACAACGATGAGGTTCCACCTTACCCCAGTAAGGATGGCTAGCATTAAAAACAATAATGAAAATAAATGCTGGCGAGGCTGTGGAGAAATAGGAACAACGTTTCACTGCTGGTGGGAATGTAAAATGGTTCAACCACTATGGAAAGCTATATGGAGACTCCTGAAAAGGATGACCATAGACCTACCAATGGACCCAGTTATTCCCTTATTGGGCATATACCCTAAAGGCCCCAAGCCTCAGATCAGAGACATTTGCTCAACCATGTTTATAGCTGCTCAATTCATAATAGCAAAGAGCTGGAATCAACCCAGGTGTCCATCACTAGATGAATGGATAACAAAGATGTGGTATATCTATACTATGGAATTCTACGTAGCAGTCAGGAAAGATGAAATAAGGAAATTTGAAAAAAAAAATGGTCAAACATGGAACAGATCATCCTCAGTGAGCTCACCCAAGCACAAAAAGATAATCGTCGCATGGTCTCGTTTATCTGTCGCTCCTAACCTGAAACCATGTGGCAGGTGGCCAAACCAAATAAACACTCTGAAGCCCAGACAAAAGGGAGGGTGGGAGGGAGGGATGGTAAGGGTGGGAGGGAACGAGAGGGGGGAGGGAGAACAAGGGGGGATACAAATTGGGACCCAAAAGGAAAAGATACTATAAAACCCTTTATTCTGAACAACAGGTGAAAACATTGATCCTTCAGCAGGCCCGCAGAGGGAACACCCAAACCACAGGAACCTGGAGAGAGCATCATGAAGGCCAACCTTAATCTTGTCCTGCTTCTCTCTCTCTTCTCTCTCTCTCTCTCTCGTTCTCTCTCCCTCCCCTCTCTATACTCACTTTCTTCTCTATATTATCTTTTTCTTCCCTCACCTTCCTAGGTACAGACTTATAACTCCCAGTGCCAGCATGGGGTGAACTTCCACAATGAGCTGTTGATCTGAAACACCTACAAGGTTTCCCAAAATAGACAGACTTCTGTCAGAGTTCTTGGTGACCCACCAAAGGTTAATGGCAAGACCCTACTCTTGAAGACAGCTTATGTGTGTGAGACCAAACACGGAGAGATATGTTCAGAATCTGGAAGAGGGTCATTCCCCAGACAGTAAGCTAGTCTAGTACCAGAGGGCGCTATACAAGCAACTGGGGGAAAATGACCGACATCTGTCCAAATAACTGGCAGTCTAAGATACCCAGCAGGAAACAACATGACATAATGCTCATACAAGTGCAGTAGTGGCAATCAGCCATGGTGGGTAACCAACTGCTCTTGATTTGGCTAATAGATCCACTCAGTGGAATGGAACTCATTGCTGGAACTGGGAAATAAGTCAAAACCGGGTACAAAAAATGAGGTCAGTCTCCAAGATCAAGATACCAGCAAATGTGGGCTAGAAGAGAGCCAACGCATATATTTCCCTCCAAAACATAGATGGTCATCCCTTCTACCTAGTACTAACTTTTCTCTCTGATCGAGAATTTGCTTATCTTTGTTCAGGTGGACATCGAAACTGAAGGGAGGATCAGCTAACCACACCTCACCAGGGCTCCAGCTGAAACCATAGAACAATGCAGGGGAAGGGCAAGAGTTCAGTATTCATGGCGATCATGACACCAGAAAAAGGCCGAAGGAGATAAACACAGAGAACATCCAACTCCAACTAAGCCAGATATCCAGAGACACAGAGGCTCCCGAAACCGCATCACAGAAGCAGAACTAAAATGACCCCAATGTGGCTCAGGGAAACTTGTGGAAGAGGGGGCGGAAAGATTGTTAGAGTCATAGTTGGGGCATTATGCACAGAGACTGGGGCCAACCCCCCAGAACTCTTCACTAGCCTCACAATGCTTGACCCACATTCCCCATTGACAAGGGTCCCTTTGAAAGAGGGAGGACAGGGAGGAGGACAATAGAACCTTTACTATGAATGTAAAATCAAAATAATATAAATAAAAATATGCATATATTAAAAAAATGAAATAAAATAAAATAAAATTAAAAAAAAAACAAACAAAAAAAGAAAACAATCATCTTCATTTCTGAAAACTGGACTGTGTGAAATGAGCCAGTTCTGTTCTCTGAATCAGTAGCTTTCTTAAGAAGAGTGTTGAGTGCAACAAGTTCAAACTTTCCTTCTTTTTGTAATCTAACAAGATATAAAACTTAGTAGATTCACCTCATTTCTAAAGTAGTTTGTTGAGAAAACAAACATCTTCATTTGTCGAACACTGTACTCTGTGAAATAAGCTAATTCTCTTCCTGGAATCAGTTGCTTTCTTACAAAATAGCTTAAGTGCAGCAAGTTCAAACTTTCCTTGTTTGTGTAATCTAGCAATATGTAAAATGTAGTTGGTTTGTCTCATTTCCAAAGTAGTTTGTTTAGAAAACAAACATCTTCAGTGCGGAACACAGTAATGTGTCAAATGAGCTAGTTCTGTTCTCGGAATCAGTTGTTTTCTTACGAAGAGGGTTGAGTGTAGCAAGTTCAAAATTTCCTTGTTTCTGTAATCTAACAAGATGTACAAAGTAGTAGCTTCGCCTCACTTATAAAGTAGTTTGTTTAGAAAACAAACATCATTGCTGAACACAGTGCTGTGTGAAATGAGCTAGTTCTCTTCTCAGAATCAGTTGCTTTCTTATGAAAAGGGTTGAGTGCAGCAGGTTCAAACTTTCCTTGTTTGTGGAATATAACAAGATGTAAAACGCCGTAGATTCGCCTCATTATTAAAGTAATTTGTTAAGTAAAGAAACATCTTCATTGCCGTACACTGTACTTTGTGAAATGAGCGAGTTCTGTTCTAGGAATCAGTTGCTTTCTTACCACGAGGGTTGAGTGCAGCAAGTTCAAACTTTCCTTCTTTGTGTAATCTAACAAGATGTACAAAGTAGTAGCTTTGCCTCACTTCTAAAGTAGTTTGTTTAGAAAACAAACATCTTCATTGCTGAACACAGTGCTGTGTGAAATGAGCTAGTTCTCTTCTCAGAATCAGTTGCTTTCTTATGAAAAGTGTTGAGTGCAGCAGGTTCAAACTTTCCTTGTTTGTGGAATGTAACAAGATGTAAAACGCAGGAGATTCACCTCATTTCTAAAGTAGTTTGTTAAGAAAAGAAACATCTTAATTGCCGTACACTGTACTTTGTGAAATGAGCGAGTTTTGTTCTAGGAATCAGTTGCTTTCTTACCACGAGGGTTGAGTGCAGCAAGTTCAAACTTTCCTTCTTTGTGTAATCTAACAAGATGTACAAAGTAGTAGCTTCGCCTCACTTCTAAAGCAGTTTGTTTAGAAAACAAACATCTTCATTGCCGAACACAGTACTGTGTGAAATGTCCTAGTTCTGTTCTCGGAATCAGTTGTTTTCTTATGAAAAGGGTTGAATGCAGCAAGTTCAATCTATCCTTGTTTGTGTAATATAACAAGATGTAAAACGCAGTAGATTCGCCTCAATTCTAAAGTAGTTTGTTTAGAAAACAAACAATTCATTGCCGAACACAATACTGTGTGAAATGAGCTAGTTCTGTTTTCAGAATCAGTTGCTTTCTTACCACGAGGGTGGAGTGCAGCAAGTTCAAACTTTCCTTGTTTGTGTAATCTAACAGGATGTACAAAGTAGTAGATTCGCCTCACTTCTAAAGTAGTTTGTTTAGACAACAATCATCTTCATTTCCAAAAACTGTATTGTGCGAAATAAGCTAGTTCGGTTTTCGGAATCAGTTGCTTTCTTACAAACAGGCTTCAGTGCAGCAAGTTCAAACATTCCTAGTTAGTGTAATCTAACAAGATGGATTCACCTCATTTCTAAAGTAATTTGTTTAGAAAACAATCATCTTCATTTTTGAAAACTGTACTGTGTGAAATGAGCTAGTTCTCTTCTCTGCATGAGTAGCTTTCTTAAGAAGAGGGTTGAGTGCAGCAAGTTCAAACTTTCTTAGTTTGTGTAATCTCACAAGATGTACAATTTAGTAGATTCGTCTCACTTCTTAAGTAGTTTGTTTAGAAAACGAATATCTTCATTGCCGAACACAGTACTGTGTGAAATGAGCTAGTTCTTTTCTCAGAATCAGTTGCTTTCTTATGAAAATGGTTTAGTGCAGCAAGTTCAATGTATCCTTGTTTGTGTAATATAACAAGATGTAAAACGGAGCAGATTCGCCTCAATTCTAAAGTAGTTTGTTTAGAAAACAGATATCTTCATTCCCGAACACAATACTGTGTGAAATGAGCTAGTTCGGTTCTCGGAATCAGTTGCTTTCTAATGAACAGGGTTGAGTGCAGCAAGTTCAAAATTTCCTCGTTTGTGTAATCTAACAAGATGTAAAACGTAGTAGATTCACATCATTTCTGAAGTACTTTGTTTAGAAAACAAACATCTTCATTGCCGAACACAATACTCTGTGAAATGAGCTAGGTCTGTTCTCAGAATCACTTGTTTTCTTACGAAGAGTGTTGAGCGTAGCAAGTTCAAACTTTCCTTGCTTGTGTAATCTCACAAGAGGTAAAACGTAGTAGATTCGCCTCACTTCTAAAGTAGTTTGTTTAGAAAACAAACATCTTCATTGCCGATGACAGTACTGTGTTTAATGAGATAGTTCTCTTCTCGGAATGAGTTGCTTTCTTATGAAGAGGGTTGAGCCCAGCCAGTTCAACCTTTCCTTTTTTGTGTAATCTAACAAGATGTACAAAGCAGTAGCTTCGCCTCACTTCTATAGTAGTTTGTTTTCAAAACAGACATCTTCATTGCTGAACAGAGTACTGTGTGAAATGAGCCAGCTCTGTTCTCGGAATCAGTTGCTTTCTTATGAAGAGGGTTGAGTGCAGCAAGTTCAAACTTTCCTTGTTTGTGTAATCTCACAAGATGTAAAACGTAGTAGATTCACCTAATTTCTAAAGTAGTTCGTTTAGAAAACAAACATCTTCATTGCCGAACCCAGTACGTTGTGAAATGAGCTAGTTCTGTTCTCAGAATCAGTTGCTTTCTTACGAAAAGGGTTGAGCGTAGCAAGTTCAAACTTTCCTTGTTTGTGTAATCTAAAAAGATGTACAAAGTAGTAGATTCGCCTCACTTCTAAAGTAGTTTGTTAAGAAAACAATCATCTTCATTTCCGAAAACAGTATTATGTGAAATGAGCTAGTTCGGTTCTTGGAATCAGTTGCTTTCTTACAAAGAGGCTTGAGTGCACCAATTTCAAAAATTCCTAGTTAGTGAAATCTAACAAGATGTACAACTTAATAGATTCACCTCATTTCTAAAGTGATTTGTTTAGAAAACAATCATCTTCGTTTTTGAAAACTGTACTGTGTGAAATGAGCTAGTTCTGTTCTCTGAAGTAGTAGCTTTCTTAAGAAGAGGGTTGAGTTCAGCAATGTCAAACTTTCCTTCCTTGTGTAATCAAAGAAGATACACAACTTAGTAGATTCACCTCATTTCTAAAGGAGTTTGTTTAGAAAACAAACATCTTCATTTGCCAAACACTGTACTCTGTGAAATAAGCTAGTTCTGTTCTTGGAAGCAGTTGCTTTCTTACAAAATCGCTTCAGTGCGCCAGTTCAAACTTTCCTTGTTTGTGTAATCTAACAAGTTATACAAAGTAGTAGCTTCGCCTCACTTCTAAAGTAGTTTGTTTAGAAAACTAATATCTTCATAGCCGAACACAATACTGTGTGAAATGAGGTAGTTCTGTTCTCTGAATCAGTTGCTTTTTAATGAAGAGGGTTGAGTGAAGCAAGTTCACACTTTCCTTGTTTGTGTAATCTAACAAGATGTAAAACGTACTGGATTCGCCTCATTTCTAAAGTAGTTTGTTTAGCAAACAAACATCTTCATTGACGAAAACAATACTGTGTGAAATGAGCTAGGTCTGTTCTCGGAATCAGTTGCTGTCTTACGAAGAGTGTTGAGCAAACCAAGTTCAAACTTTCCTTGTTTGTGTAATCTAACAGGATGTACAAAGTAGTAGCTAGGCCTCAGTTCTAAAGTAGTTTGTTTATAAAACAAACATCTTCATTGCCGAACACAGTACTGCGTGAAATGAGCTTGTTCTGTTATCAGAATCAGTTGCTTTCTTATGAAAAGGGTTGAGTGAAGCAAGTTCAAACTTTCCTTGTTTGTGTAATCTAACAAGATGTAAAACGTAGTAGATTCGCATCATTTCTAAAGGAGCTTGTTTAGAAAACAAACATCTTCATTGTTGAACACAGTACTGTGTGAAATGAACTAGTTCTGTTCTCAGAATCAGTTGCTTTCTTATGAAGAAGGTTGAGTGCAGGAAGTTCAAACTTTCCTTGTATGTGTAATCTAGCAAGATGTAAAACGCAGTAGATTCACCTCATTTCTAAAGTAGTTTGTTTAGAAAACAAACATCGTCACTGCCTAACACAGTGCTGTGTCAAATGAGCTAGTTCTGTTCTCGGAAACAGTTGCTTTCTTACGAAGAGGGTTGAGTGCAGCATGTTCAAACTTTCCTTGTTTGTGTAATCTAACAAGATATACAAAATAGTAGCTTCGCCTCACTTGTAAAGAAGTTTGCTTAGAAAACAACCATCTTCATTGCCTAACACAGTACTGTGTGAAATGAGCTAGTTCTGTTCTCGGAATCAGTTGCTTTCTTATGAAGAAGGTTGAGTGCAGGAAGTTCAAACTTTCCTTGTATGTGTAAGCTAGCAAGATGTAAAACGCAGTAGATTCGCCTTATTTCTAAAATAGTTTGTTTAGAAGATAAACATCTTCATTGCCAAACATAGTACTGTGTGAAATGAGCTAGTTCTGTTCTCGGAATCAGTTGCTTTATTACAAAGAGGGTTGAGTGCAGCAAGTTCAAACTTTCCTTGTTTGTGTAATCTAACAAGATGTACAAAGTGGTAGATTCGCCTCACTTCTAACATAGTTTGTTTAGAAAACAATCATCTTCATTTCCGAAAAGAGTATTATGTGAAATGAGCTAGTTCGGGTCTTGGAATGAGTTGCTTTATTACAAAGAGGGTTGAGTGCAGCAAGTTCAAACTTTCCTTGTTTGTGTAATCTAACAAGATGTACAAAGTGGTAGATTCGCCTCACTTCTAACGTAGTTTGTTTAGAAAACAATCATCTTCATTTCCGAAAAGAGTATTATGTGAAATGAGCTAGTTCGGGTCTTGGAATGAGTTGCTTTCTTACAAAGAGTCCTGATTGCAGCAAGTTCAAGTATTCCTAGTTAGTGTAATCTAACCAGATGTACCACTTAATAGATTCACCTCATTTCTAAAGTAATTTGTTTAGAAAACAATCGTCTTCATTTTGGAAAACGGTACTGTGTGAAATGAGCTAGTTCTGTTCTCTGAATCAGTAGCTTTCTTAAGAAGAGGGTTGAGTGCAGCAAGTTCAAACTTTCCTTGTTTGTGTCATCTAACAAGATATACCACTTAGTAGATTCACCTCATTTCTAAAGTAGTTTGTTTATAAAAAAACATCTTCATTTCCCGAACACTGTACTCTGTGAAATAATCTATTTCTGTGCTTGTAATCAGTTGTTTCTTACAAAATCACTTGAGTGCAGCCAGTTCAAACTTTCCTTGTTTGTGTAATCTAACAAGATGTACAAAGTAGTAGCTTCACCTCACTTCTAAAGTAGTTTGTTTAGAAAACAAACATCTTCATTGCCAAACACAGTACTGTGTGAAATGAGTTAGTTCTGTTCTCGGAATCAGTTGCTTTCTTATGAACAGGGTTGAGTGCAGGAAGTTCAAACTTTCCTTGTTTGTGTAATCAAGCAAGATGTAAAACGTAATAGATTCGCCTCATTTCTAAAGTAGTTTGTTAAGAAAACAATCATCTTCATTGCTGAATACAATACTGTGTGAAAAGAGCTAGTTCTGTTCCCTGAATCAGTTGCTTTCTTAACATGAGGGTTGAGTGCAACAAGTTCAAACTTTCCTTGTTTGTGTAATGTAGCAAGACGTAAAACATAGTAGATTCAACTCATTTCTAAAGTAGTTTGTTTAGAAAACAAACATCTTCATTGCCGAACACAGTACTGTGTCAAATGAACTAGTTCTGTTCTCGGAATCAGTTGCTTTTTACGAAGAGGGTTGAGTGCAGCACGTTCAAACTTTCCTTCTTTCTGTAATCTAAGAAGATGTACAAAGTAGTAGCTTCGCCTCACTTCTAAAGTAGTTTGTTTAGAAAACAAACATCTTCTTTGCCTAACACAGTACTGTGTGAAATGAGCTAGTTCTGTTCTCAGAATCAGTTGCTTTCTTATGAAAAGGATTGAGTGCAGCAAGTTCAAACTTTCCTTGTTTGAGTAATATAACAAGATGTATAATGCAGTAGATTCACCTCATTTCTACAGTAGTTTGTTTAGAAAACAAACATCTTCATTGCCGAACACAGTACTGTGTGAAATGAGCTAGTTCTGTTCTCGGAATCAGTACTTTTCTTACCACGTGGGTTGAGTGCAGCAAGTTCAAACTTTCCTTGTTTGTGTAATCTAACAAGATGTAAAACATACTAGATTCGAGTAACTTCTAAAGTAGTTTATTTAGAAAAAAATCATCTTCATTTCCGAAAACTGCATTGTGTGAAATGAGCTAGTTCTGTTCTCGGAATCAGTTGCTTTATAACAGAGAGGGTTGCGTGCAGCAATTCAAACTTTACTTGTCTGTGTAATCTAACAAGATGTAAGTAGTAGTAGATTCTCCTCACTTCGAAAGTAGTTTGTTTAAAACACAATCATCTTCATTTCCCAAAACTGTATTGTGTGAAATGAGCTAGATCGGTTCTCGGAATGAGTTGCTTTCTTACAAAGAGGCTTGAGTGCAGCACGTTCAAACATTCCTAGTTAGTGTAACCTAACAAGATGTACAACTTAATAGATTCACCTCATTTCTGAAGTAATTTGTTTAGAAAACAATCATCTTCGTTTTTGAAAACAGTACTGTGTGAAATGAGTTAGTTCTGTTCTCGGAATCAGTAGCTTTCTTAAGAAGACTGTTGAGTGCAGCAAGTTCAAACATTCCTAGTTTGTGTAATCTAAGAAGATACGCAACTTAGTAGATTCACCTTTTTTCTAAAGTAGTTTGTTTAGAAAACAAACATCTTTATTTTCCAAAAACTGTACTCTGTGAAATAACCTAGTTCTGTTCTTGGAATCAGTTGCTTTCTTACAAAATCGATTGAGTGCAGCAAGTTCAAAGTTTACTTGTTTGTGTAATCTAATAAGATGTACAAGGTAGTTGCTTCACCTCACTTCTAAAGTAGTTTGTTTAGAAAACATATATCTTCATTGCCGAACACAATACTGTGTGAAATGAGCTATTTCTGTTCTCGGAATCAGTTGCTTTCTTAGGACGAGGGTTGAGTACAGCAAGTTCAAACTTTCCTTGTTTGTGTAATCTAAGAAGATGTACAAAGTAGTAGATACGCCTCACTTCTAAAGTAGTTTGTTTAGAACACAATCCTCTTCATTTCTGAAAACTGTATTGTGTGAAATGAGCTACATCGGTTCTCGGAATCAGTTGCTTTCTTACAAAGAGGCTTGAGTGCAGCAAGTTCAAACATTCCTAGTTAGCGTAACTTAACAAGTTGTACAACTTAGTAGATTCACCTCATTTCTGAAGTAATTTGTTTAGAAAACAATCATCTTCATTTTGGAAAACAGTACTGTGTGAAACGAGCTAGTTCTGTTCTCTGAATCAGTAGCATTCTTAAGAAGATTGTTGAGTACAGCAAGTTCAAACTTTCCTTGTTTGTGTAATCTAACAAGATATACAACTTAGTAGATTCACCTTATTTCTAAAGTAGTTTGTTTAGAAAACAAACATCTTCATTTGCCGAACACTGTACTCTGTGAAATAAGCTAGTACTTTTCTTGGAATCAGTTGCTTTCTTACAAAATCGCTTGAGTGCAGCAAGTTCAAACTTTCCTTGTATGTGTAATCTAATAAGATGTACAACGTAGTAGCTTCGCCTCACTTCTAAAGTAGTTTGTTTCGAAAACAAATATCTTCATTGCTGAACAAAATACCGTGTGAAATGAGCTAGTTCTGTTCTCTGAATCAGTTGCTTTCTAACGAAGAGGGTTGAGTGCAGCAAGTTCAAACTTCCCTGGTTTGTGTAATATAACAAGATGTAAAACGCAGTAGATTTGCCTCATTTCTAAAGTAGTTTGTTAAGAAAACAAACACCTTCATTGCCGAACACAGTACTGCGTGAAATGAGCTAGTTTTGTTCTCAGAATCAGTGGCTTTCTTACCACGGGGGTTGAGTGCAGTAAGTTCAAACATTCCTTGTTTGTGTAATCTAACAAGATGTAAAAGGAGTTAATTCGCCTCATTTCTAAAGTAGTTTGTTTAGAAAAAAAACGTGATCATTGCTGAACACAGTATTGTGTGAAATGAGCTAGATCTGTTCTCGCAATCAGTTCCTTTCTTACTAAGTAACACAAACATTCCTTGTTTGTGTAATCTAGCAAGATGTAAAACGTAGTAGATTCCCCTCATTTCTAATGTAGTTTGTTTAGAAAACAAATATCTTCATTGCCGAACACAGTACTGTGTCAAAATCAGCAAGTTCTGTTCTCAGAATCAGTTGCTTTCTTACCACGAGGGTTGAGTGCATCAAGTTCAACCTTTCCTTGTTTGTGTAATCTAACAAGATGTAAAACGTAGTAGATTCGCCTCATTTCTAAAGTAGCTTGTTTAGAAAACAAACATCTTCATTGCCAAACACAGTACTGTGTGAAATGAGCTAGTTCTCTTCTCAGAGTCAGTTGCTTTCTTATGAAGAAGGTTGAGTGCAGGAAGTTCTAACTTTCCTTGTTTGTGTAATCTGGCAAGATGTAAAAGGTAGTAGATTCGCCTCATTTCTAAAGTAGTTTGTTTAGAAAAGAAACTTCTTCATTTGCCGAACCAGTACTGTGTGTAATGAGCTAGTTATGTTTTCGGAATCAGTTGCTTTCTTGCGAAAAGGGTTGAGTGCAGCAAGTTCAAACGTTCCTTGTTTGTGTAATATAACAAGAGGTAAAATGGAGTAGATTCGCCTCATTTGTAAAGTAGTTTGTTTAGAAAACAAACATCTTCATTGCCGAACACAGTACCGTGTGAAATGAGCTAGTTCTGTTCTCAGAATCAGTTGCTTCCTTACGAAAAGGGTTGAGTGCAGCAAGCTCAAACTTTCCTTGTTTGTGTAATATAACTAGATGTAAAACGCAGTAGATTCGCCTCATTTCTAAAGTAGTTTGTTTAGAAAACAAACATCTTCATTGCTGAACACAGTACTGTGTGAAATGAGCTAGTTCTGTTCTCAGAATCAGTTGCTTTCTTACAAAGAGCGTTGAGTGCAGCAAGTTCAAACTTTCCTTGTTTGTGTAATCTAACAAGATGCACAAAGTAGTAGATTCGCTTCAGTTCTAAAGTAGTTTGTTTAGAAAACAACCATCTTCATTTCTGAAAACTGTATTACGTGAAATGAGCTAGTTCGGTTCTTGGAATCAGTTGCTTTCTTACAAAGAGGCTTGAGTGCAGCAAGTTCAAACATTCCTACTTAGTGTAATCTAAAAAGTTGCATAACTTAATAGATTCACCTCATTTTTAAAGTAATTTGTTTAGAAAACAATCATCTTCATTTTTGAAAACTGGACTGTGTGAAATGAGCTAGTTCTGTTCTCTGAATCAGTACCTTTCTTAAGAAGAGGGTTGAGTGCAGCAAGTTCAAACTTTCCTTGTTTGTGTAATCTAACACGATGTATAAAGTAGTAGATTCGCCTCACTTTTAAACTAGTTTGTTTAGAAAACAATGATCTTCATTTCCAAAAACTGTATTGTGTGAAATGAGCTAGTTCGGTTCTCGGAATCAGTTGCTTTCTTACAAAGGGGATTGAGTGCATCAAGTTCAAACATTCCTAGGTAGTGTAATCTAACAAGATGTACAACTTAATAGATTCCACTCATTTCTAACGTAATTTGTTTAGAAAACAATCACCTTCGATTTTGAAAACTGTACTGTGTGAAATGAGCTAGTTCTGTTCTCTGACTCAGTAGCATTGTTAAGAAGAGGGTTCAGTTCAGCAAGTTCAAACTTTCCTTGTTTGTGTAATGTAACATGATGTACAAAGTAGTAGCTTCACCTCACTTCTGAAGTAGTTTGTTTAGAAAACAAACATCTTCATTTCCGAACACAGTACTGTTGTAAATGAGCTGTTTCTGTTCTCGGAATCAGTTGCTTTATACGAAGACGATTCGGTGCAGCAAGTTCAAACTTTCCTTGTTTGTGTAATCTATCAAGATGTACAATGTAGTAGCTTCGCCTCACTTCTAAAGTAGTTTGTTTAGAAAACAAACATCTTCATTGCCGAACACAGTACTGTGTGAAATGAGCTAGTTCTGTTCTCGGAATCAGTTCCTTTCTTATGAAGAGGGTTGCGTGGAGCAAGTTCAAACTTTCCTTGTTTGTGTAATCTAACAAGGTGTAAACTGTAGTAGATTCACCTCATTTCTAAAGTTGTTTGTTTAGAAAACAAACATCGTCTTTCCCGAACACAGTACTTTGTGAAATGACGTAGTTCTGTTCTCAGAATCAGTTGCTTAATACGAAGAGAGTTGAGCACAGCAAGTTCAAACATTCCTTGTTTGTATAATCTTACAAGATTTACAAAGTAGTATATTCGCCTCACTTCTAAAGTAGTGTGTTTAGAAAACAATCATCTTCATTTCTGAAAACTGTGTTGTGTGAAATGAGCTAGTTCGGTTCTTGGAATCGTTGCTTTCTTACAAAGAGGCTTGAGTGCTGCACGTTCAAACATGCCTAGTTAGTGTAAGCTAACGAGATGTATAACTTAATAGATTCACCTCATTTCTAAAGTAATTTGTTTAGAAAACAATCATCTTCCTTTTTGAAAACTGTACTGTGTGAAATGAGCTGGTTCTGTTCTCTGAATCAATAGCTTTCTTAAGAACAGGGTTGAGTGTAGCAAGTTCAAACTTTCCTTGTTTGTGTGATCTAACAAGATGTACAATGTAGTAGCTTTGCCTCACTTCTAAAGTAGTTTGTTTAGAAAACAAACATCTTCATTGCCGAACTCAGTACTATGTGAAATGAGCTAGTTCTGTTCTTTGAATAAGTAGCTTTCTGAAGAAGAGGGTTGAGTGCAACTAGTTCAATCTCTCCCATTATTTGTAATCTAACAAGATATACAACTTAGTTGATTCACCTCATTTCTAAAGTAGTTTGTTTAGAAAACAAACATCTTCATGTGCCGAACACTGTACTCTGTTAAATGAGCTAGTTCTGTTCTTGGAAGCAATTGCTTTCTTACAAAATCGCTTGAGTGAAGCAAGTTCAAACTTTCCTTGTTTGTGTAATCTAACCAGCTGTACAAAGTAGTAGATTCGCCTCACTTCTAAAGTAGTTTGTTTTGGAAACAATCATCTTCATTTCCGAAAACTGTATTGTGTGAAATGAGCTAGTTCTGTTCTCGGAATCAGTTGCATTCTTACGAAGAGGGTTGAGCTCAGCACGTTCAAACTTTCCTTGTTTGTGTAATCTAACA
Source organism: Orientallactaga sibirica (assembly GCA_036365145.1). Classification (NCBI taxonomy): domain Eukaryota; kingdom Metazoa; phylum Chordata; class Mammalia; order Rodentia; family Dipodidae; genus Orientallactaga; species Orientallactaga sibirica. The sequence continues at coordinate 157,132 of JAEOAD010002667.1, forward strand.
ATATGTACAAAGTAGTAGCTTCGCCTCACTTCTAAAGCAGTTTGTTTAGAAAACAAACATCTTCAATGCCGAACACAGTACTGTGTGAAGTGAGCTAGTTCTGTTCTCGGAATCAGTTGCTTTCTTACCAAGAGGGTTGAGTGCAGCAAGTTCAACCTTTCCTTGTTGGTGTAATCTAACAAGATATACAAAGTTGTAGATTCTCCTCACTTCTAAAGTTTTGTTTAGAAAACAATAATCTTCATTCCCAAAACTCTATTGTGTGAAATGAGCTAGTTCTGTTCTCGGAATCAGTTGCTTTCTTACTTAGAAGGTTGAGTGCAGCAAGTTCAAACCTTCCTTGTTTGTGTAATCTAACAAGATGTACAAAGAAGTAGCTTCACCTCACTTCTAAAGTAGTATGTTTAGAAAACAAACCTCTTCATTGCCGAACACAGTACTGTGTGAAATGAGGTTGTTGTGTTCTCGGAATCATATGCGTTCTTATGAAAAGGGCTGAGTGCAGCAAGTTCAAACTTTCCTTGTTTGTATAATCTAACAAGATATAAAACATAGTAGAGACACCGCATTTCTAAAGTAGTTTGTTTAGAAGACAAACATCTTCATTGCAGAACATAGTACTGTGTGAAATGAGCTAGTTCTGTTCTCGGAATCAGTTGGTTTCTTACGAAGAGGCTTGAGTGCAGCATGTTCAAACATTCCTAGTTAGTGTAATCAAACAAAATGTACAACTTATTAGATTCACCTCCTATCTAAAGTAATTTGTTTAGAAAACAATCATCTTCGTTTTTGTAAACTGTACTGTGTGTAATGAGCTAGTTCTGTTCTCTGAATCAGTAGCTTTCTTAAGAAGATTATTGAGTGCAGCAACTTCAAACTTTCCTTGTTTGTGTAATATTACAAGATATACAACTTAGTAGATTCACCTCATTTCTGAAGTAGTTTGTTTTGAAAACAAACATCTTCATTTGCCGAACACTGTACTCTGTGAAATAAGCTAGTTCTGTTCTTGGAATCAATTGCTTTCTTACAAAATCGCTTGAGTGCAGCAAGTTCAAACTTTCCTTGTTTGTGTAATCTAAGAAGATATACAACTTAGTTGATTCACCTCATTTCTAAAGTAGTTTGTTTAGAAAACAAACATCTTCATTTGCCGAACACTATACTCTGTGAAATAAACTAGTTCTGTTCTTGGAATCAGTTGCTTTTTAACAAAATAGATTGAGTGAAGCAAGTTCAAACTTTCCTTGTTTGTGTAAACTAACAAGATGTACAACGTAGTAGCTTCGCCTCACTTCTAAAGTAGTTTGTTTACAAAACAAACATCTTCATTGCCGAACACAGTACTGTGTGAAATGAGCTTGTTGTGTTCTCAGTATCAGTTGCTTTCTTATGAAGAGGGTTGAGTGCAGCAAGTTCAAGCTTTCCTTTTTTGTGTAATCTCACAAGATGTAAAACGTAGTAGATTTGCCTCATTTCTAAAGTAGTTTTTTTAGAAAACAAACATCGTCTTTGCCGAACACAGTATTTTGTAAAATGAGGTTGTTCTGTTTTCAGAATCAGTTGCTTAATACGAAGAGGGCTCAGCGCAGCAAGTTCAAACTTTCATTGTTTGTGTAATCTAACAAGATGTACAAAGTATTACATTCGCCTCACTTCTAAACTAGTTTGTTTAGAAAACAATCAACTTCATTTCCGAAAACTGTATTGTGTGAAATGAGCTAGTTCGGTTCTTGGGATCAGTTGCTTTCTTAAAAAGAGGCTTGAGTGCAGCACGTTCAAACTTTCCCAGTTATTGTAATCTAACAATATGTACAACTTATTAGATTCACCTCATTTTTAAAGTAATTTGTTTAGAAAACAATCATCTTCGTTTTTGAAAACTGTATTATGTGAAATGAGCTAGTTTTGTTCTCTGAAGCAGTAGCTTTCTTAAGAATAGCGTTGAGTGCAGCAAGTTCAAACTTTCCTTGTTGTGTAATCTAAAAAGATATACATCTTAGTTGATTCACCTCATTTCTAAAGTAGTTTGTTTAGAAAACAAACATCTTCATTTTCCGAGTACTGTATTCTGTGAAATAAGCAAGTTCTGTTCTTGGAATCAGTTGCTTTCTTACGAAGAGGGCTGAGTGCAGAAAGTTCAAACTTTCCTTGTTTGTTTAATCTAAGAAGATGTACAAAGTAGTAGCTTCACCTCACTTCTAAAGTAGTTTGTTTAGAAAACAAACATCTTCATTGCCGAACACAGTACTGTGTGAAATGAGCTGGTTCTGTTCTCGGAATCAGTTGCTTTCTACGAAGAGGATTGGGTGCAGCAAGTTCAAACTTTCCTTGTTTGTGTAATCTATCACGATATACAATGTAGTAGATTCGCCTCACATCTAAAGTAGTTTGTTTAGAAAAGAAACATCTTCATTGCTGAACACAGTACTGTGTGAAATGAGCTAGTTCTGTTCTCGGAATCAGTTCCATTCTTATGAAGTGGGTTGAGTGGAGCAAGTTCAAACTTTCCTTGTTTGTGTAATCTAACAAGATGTAAACCGTAGTAGATTTGCCTCATTTCTAAAGTTGTTTGTTTAGAAAACAAACATCGTCTTTGCCGAACACAGTATTGTGTGAAATGAGGTAGTTCTATTCTCGGAATCAGTTGCTTAATACGAAGAGGGTTGAGCACAGCAAGTTCAAACTTTCCTTGTTTGTGTAATGTAACAAGATTTACAAAGTAGTACATTCGCCTCACTTCTAAAGTAGTTTGTTTAGAAAACAATCATCTTCATTTCAGAAATCTGTATTGTGTGAAATGAGCTAGTTCGGTTGTTGGAATCAGTTGCTTTCATACAAAGAGGCTTGAGTGCATCAAGTTCAAACATTCCTAGTTAGTGTAATCTAACAAGATGTAGAACTTAATAGATTCACCTCATTTCTAACATAATTTTTTTTGGAAAACAAACATCTTCGTTTTTGACAACTATACTTTGTGAAATGAGCTAGTTCTGTTCTGTGAATCAGTAGCATTTTTTTTTTTTTTTTTTTTTTTTTTTTTTGGTTTTTCGAGGTATGGTCTCACTCTGGCCCAGGCTGACCTGGAATTAACTATGTAGTCTCAGGGTGGCCTTGAACTCATGGCGATCCTCCTACCTCTGCCTCCCGAGTGCTGGGATTAAAGGCGTGCGCCACCACGCCCGGCTATCAGTAGCATTCTTAAGAAGAGGGTTGAGTGCAGGAAGTTCAAACTTTCCTTGTTTGTGTTATCTAACACGATGTACAAAGTAGTAGATTCGCCTCACTTCTAAAGTAGTTTGTTTAGAAAACAGACATCTTCATTTGTCGAACACTGTACTCTGTGAAATAAGCTTGTTCTGTTATTGGAATCAGTTGCTTTCTTACGAAGAGGATAGAGCGCATGAAGTTCAAACTTTCCTTATTTGTGTAATCTAACAAGATGTACAAAGTAGTATCTTCACCTCACTTCTAATGTAGTTTGTTTAGAAAACAAACGTCTTCATTTCTGAACAGAGTACTGTGTGAATTGAACTATTTCTGTTCTCGGAATCAGTTGCTTTCTACAAAGAGGATTGATTGCAGCAAGTTCAAACTTTCCTAGTTAGTGTAATGTAACAAGATGTACAAAGTAGCAGCTTCGCCTCACTTCTAAAGTAGTTTGTTTAGAAAAGAAACATCTTCATTGCCGAACACAGTACTGTGTGAAATGAGCTAGTTCTGTTCTCGGAATCAGTTGCTTTCTTATGAAGATTGTTGAGTGCAGCAAGTTCAAACTGTCCTTGTTTGTGTAATCTAACAACATGTAAAACCTAGTAGATTTGCCTCATTTCTAAAGTAGTTTTTTTTAGAAAACAATCATTGTCTTTGCCGAACACAGTACTGTGTGAAATGAGGTAGTTTTGATCTCGGAATCTGTTGCTTAATACGAAGAGGATTGAGCACAGCAACTTCAAACTTTCCTTGTTTGTGTAATCTAACAAGATTTACAAAGTAGTAGATTCGCCTCACTTCTAAAGTAGTTTGTTTAGAAAACAATCATCTTCATTTCCAAAAAGTGTATTGTGTGAAATGAGCTAGTTCGGTTCTCGGAATCAGTTGCCTTCTTACAAAGAGGCTTGAGTGCAGCAAGTTCAAACATTCCTAATTAGTGTAATCTAACAAGATGTACAACTTAATAGATTCACCTAATTTCTAAAGTAATTTGTTTAGAAAACATTCATCTTCGTTTTTGAAAACTGTACTGTGTGAAATGAGGTGGTTCTGTGTATGGCACAATACAGGCCTGGTCCTAGCCAGACTGCATGGTAGAAGACAATAGGAAGTGGCTTCTGTAAAAATGGCATTTTGTGCAGGCTCGATGTGACAACAGTTACAGCCCCATGCTCGCGAGAATCCTACTATGGGATGTCCTGTCCAGTGACAAGCTGTCATTGGTCACCAAAAGGGGACCGCCCCATACAAGGATTAACAGCTCCTTAAAACCCATGTGCACTTCCTGAATAAACGAGTTTGTGGATTCTCGCTCCACTTTCACCCAACTCCCGGAGTCTGTGTCGTGACTCCGCGCTGCTCACCCCAATTCGGCAGAGACCCTATCGTCCCTCCTGAGCTGGCCTTGGGGGGGACCCCAACATCTGGCGCCTGAACAGGGACCCTCTGCCCTGACGTCAGTGTTAGGGAGACACCCCATCCGTGACCCCCCTGCCCCATCGGCATCTGGCGAGATGCCCCATTGAACGTCCCGTGAGCCCGTGAGCAGCCCCTCGGCGTTTGGCAGAATGGTAAAACGCCCAGTTCTTTGAGAAGCCCCCTTGGCGAGTAGCCCCCTCGGCGATGCCTCGTCCTTGAAAGTCCGACGAGCAAAGTGCCCAGTTCTTCATTGGTGAGAGAAAAATGGCTAACGGTTGCCTGTGGGTGAGCAGGCAGCCGCTTCCCCCCCTTCCTTTGTTTGTCCTCCCTTCCCACCCCCCCCCAGTAAGGCACACACTGCTGCACGGCCCTAAGCCTGTGTTGGCCCCTCCCCCCACTAAGCACAAGACACGTGGGTGCTAAACAATCTATCCGTATGTCTCAGCTGGCCCCAGCATTAGGACTTGTGGTTTGCATGATTTTCCTCTTGTCTATCATCTTTGATCTGGGTTATTATTTTCTCAGTCTCTTTGATTCAGGAGTGTCCCAGTCCAGCCCCCCCATCAAACAACACCACGTGGCAATGGGCAACCTCCCTCCCCACCAGAGGACTCCGCAATTGCAAGCTCTTAAGGCCCTCCTTCTGCAATGTGGCTTAAAATTAAAACAAAAAAACCTCCATAGCTTTTGGGATGAAACTCTTGTTTTAGCCCCATGGATCACTCCGGAGAACATCTGGGACACTAACATTTGGTCCTGGGTCCTAGTCCTTGCCAAAAAACGTGAGGTTTATAAAGGGCACACCTTCCCTGCTCCATTCTTTTCTATCCTCCTTGCCATAATTGCCGGCCTTAAAGGCGGCACAGTACAGGAAATCATTTATGCCCATAACAAACAATATGAGGAGGAACCTGAATTGGCTCTTCACAGCTCGTCCCTCCCAGCCCCCTCTTCTGATAACTCGGATGAGGAGAAAGTAAAACCTTTAAATGACAATAAGCCGCCACACCAACCCCCTCCTGCTACGGCCACACTTGCAACCACCCCTCCCCCTCATTACCCTTCCAAGGACCTCCCCCCACTCAGTCCTGGACACACCCAGGTGACTGCTGGTCCCCCGACACGCCCCTTCACTGCCTTCCCGCGACAATCAGGCCGTGGCTCCCCACCTCCCTCTTTGATCTGGCCCTCATCCGTAAGGCAGCCCAGGAATCCGGCATTGATTCTGCTTACTTTGAACAAGTCCTCTTACAATGGGCCATCCATCTTCCGACTTATTATGACTGGTATTCCCTCCTCAAGGCAGTTCTTCCCCCCCTGAATTCCTCCAATGGAAAGCCACCTATAGTGACCTGGCGGAATCCCAGGCCCGCCAAAATCTTAGGGATGGAATTCCAATTACCTTGGACATGCTCCTTGGCACAGGACCTTATACAGACCCTGTATCACAAGCCACAGTGGGCATACACGCCTACTTTGACCAAATTAAATCGTTATCCCTTCAAGGGCTTAAGGTCTGCCTCCCACAGAAGCCGGATACCTATTTTCAACAAGAGCCTATCAACATATTCTCTGACAGCAGTTATGCTGTTCAGATGACAAAGGTACTGTCCTTAGCCAATCCCAGGCCCTCTCATCATCCCATAGACATTGCCATCTCCGCTTTACAATTGCAGATGGAAAACATATCCTACCCTTGGTTTATTGAGCATGTTCGCTCACACACTGGCCTGCCTGGCTTTATTGCTGATGGAAATTCACAGGTAGACAAATTTATTGCTGTCTCCTCCTTGCCACCTTTAGAACAAGCCAGACGTTTACACCAAAGGTTCCATCTATCCCCCACTAATCTAAAAACCCTATATCCTGAGCTCTCGCTTAGCCAATGCAAACATTTAACCAGTACTTGTAAGTCATGTGCCTCCCTAGCCCCCTTGGGCCCCCTACAGCCTCAAGGAGTCAATCCTAGAGGCCTTACCCCAAATTCTATCTGGCAGATGGATGTTACCCACATACCTTCCTTTGGTAACCTCAAATATGTCCATGTCATTGTGGACACTTACTCTAAGCTTACTTTTGCTATTTCTCTCTCTGGGGAAAAGGCATCCCATGTCATTAAGGCAACAAAAACCGCTATGTTGGTCATGGGTGTGCCCTGGTCAATTAAAACAGACAATGGCCCTGCATACACATCTGCCCAATTCACATCCTTCATAGAATCTTGGGGAATAAAACACTCCCTTGGGATCCCCTACAACCCACAAGGACAGGCCATCGTGGAACTAATTATAAAACAAAAGTCCACTATGTCACCCAAGGACTCCCACGTGGCCCTAGTGGAAGCTCTTTTCACCCTCAATTTTCTCACCTTTGATGAGGCAGGACTCTCCCCAGCCTACAAACATTGGAGATCCCAACCAACCACGACACCCTTACCCTTAGTCCGCTGGAAAGATCCTCTTACTAATATTTGGAAGGGGCCCCACCCTCTTTTAACGCAGGGCCGAGGGTATGCTTGTGTCTTTCCAGAAACTTCACAGATCCCAGTTTGGGTTCCTTCCAGAAACGTCCGTCTAGCCACTGACTCAGCGACCAGCCTTACTGAAGAGGATGATGCCAGACCCCTCAGACTACATACGGGACGTTAAACTTATTTCCCCCCACCAGCCACTGACTCAGCGACCAGCCTTGCTGAAGAAGATGATGCCAGAGCCCTCAGACTACATATGGGACTTTAAACTTATCCCCCCCACACCTAGCTATAAATTCCTTTCCAACTCTTTTCATTACATTGAGCTGCTACCATTAAGGACACTCAATGCTACTGAATATGACACTAGGGTGAACTCACCCAGCAACCTGTCCTACCCCAGTTCCTCTTCAGGCTCTCTTGTTGATTCTCACTTGCTGGAAATGTTCACATGCCACAGAGCCACGCCCACTTGGCCTTTCCATTCCTCCTAGGCAACAGCCTCATATGTATGGTACAATACAGGTCTAGCCCCTAGCCAGACCTCATGCTAAAAGCCATAACAGGCCATACCCCTCGGGTTTTCTCACCAGGATGGCAGCCAGCCCATGACGGGTAAGATTTCATGAGATGGGGCAACCTAAGACAGGCACTGTCACATGTGGTGATCCCTTGGGGCCTGGGTTCAACAATGACTTTCCAAAAGCCATACCAGGCCATCCCCCTCGGGTTTTCTCACCTAGGTGGCATTTGGCCCATGACGGGTAAGTCTCCATGAGATGGAACAACCTAAGACAGGCACTGTCACGTATGATGATCCCTTGGGGCCTGGGTTCAACAATGGCTTGGCAATAAACCATACCTCTCAGGGTTGCCAATAATAAAAACAAAAAGGAGGATATGTATGGCACAATACAGGCCTGGTCCTAGCCAGATCGCATGGCAGAAGACAATAGGAAGTGGATTCTGTAAAAATGGCGTTTTCCGCAGGCTTGATGTGACAACAGTTACAGCCCCATGCTCGCGAGAAGCCTACGATGAGATGTCCTGTCCAGAGACAAGCTGTCAATGGTCACCAAAAGGGGACCACCCCATACAAGGATTAACAGCCCCTTAAAACCCATGTGCACTTCCTGAATAAACGAGTTTGTGGATTCTCACTCCACTTTCACCCAACTACCGGAGTCTGTGTCGTGACGCCGCGCTGCTCACCCTGGAATCAGTTGCTTTCTTACGAAGAAGTTTGAGTGCAGCAAGTTAAAACTTTCCTTCTTTGTGTAATCTAACAAGATGTAAAACGTAGTAGCTTCACCTCACTTCTAAACTAGTTTGTTTATAAAACAAACATCTTCATTGCCGAACACAGTACTGTGTGAAATGAGCTAGTTCTCTTCTCAGAATCCCTTGCTTTCTTACAAAGAGGGTTGAGCATAGCAAGTTCAAACTTTCCTTGTTTGTGTCATCTAACAAGATGTACAAAGTAGTAGCTTCAGCTCACTTCTAAAGTAGTTTGTTTAGAAAACAAACATCTATATTGCCGAACACAATACTGTGTCAAATGAGCTAGTTCTGTTCTCAGAATCAGTTGCTTTGTTATAAAATGGTAGAGTTCAGCAAGTTTAAACTTTCCTTGTTTGTGTAATATAACAAGATGTAAAACGCAGTAGATTCTCCTCATTTCTAAAATAGTTTGTTTAGAAAACAAACATCTTCATTGCCAAACACAGTACTGTGTGAAATGAGCTAGTTCTGTTCGTGGAATCAGTTGCTTTCTTACCACGAGGGTTGAGTGCAGCAAGTTCAAACTTTCCTTTTTTGTGTAATCTAAGAAGATGTAAAACGTAGTAGATTCACCTCATTTCTAAAGTAGTTTGTTTAGAAAACAAACATGTTCATTGCCGAACACAGTACTGTGTGAAATGAGCTAGTTCTGTTCTCGGAATCAGTTGCTCTCTTACAAAGAGCGTTGAGTGCAGCAAGTTCAAACTTTCCTTGTTTGTGTAATCTACAAGAGGTACAAATTAGAAGCTTCGCATCACTTCTAAAGTAGTTTGTTTATAAAACAAACATTTTCATTGCCGAACACAGTACTGTGTGAAATGAGCTAGTTCTGTTCTCGGAATCAGTTGCCTTCTTATGAAGAGGGTTGAGTGCAGCAAGTTCAAACATTCCTCGTTTGTGTAATCTAACAAGATGTACAACTTCATAGATTCACCTCATTTCTAAAGTAATTTGTTTAGAAACCAATCATCTTCGTTTTTGAAAACTGTTCTGTGTGAAATGAGGTAGTTTTGTTCTCTGATTCAGTAGCTTTCTTAAGAAGAGGGTTGAGTGCACCAAGTTCAAACTTTCCTTGTTTGTGTAATCTAACAAGATATACAACTTCGTAGATTCACCTCATTTCTAAAGTAGTTTGTTTAGAAAACAAACATCTTCATTTGCCGAACACTGTACTCTGTGAAATAAGCTAGTTCTGTTCTTGGAATCAGTTGCTTTCTTACAAAATCGATTGAGTGCAACAAGTTCAAACTTTCCTTGTTTGTGTAATCTAATAAGATGTACAAAGCAGTAGCTTCGCCTCACTTCTAAAGCAGTTTGTTTAGAAAACAAATACCTTCATTGCCAAACACAGTACTGTGTGAAATGAGCTACTTCTGTTCTCGGAATCAGTTGCTCTCTTATGAACACGGTTGAGTGAAGGAAGTTCAAAATTTTCTTGTTTGTGTAATCTAACAAGATGTAAAACGTAGTAGATTCACCTCATTTTTAAAGTAGTTTGTTTAGAAAACAAACATCTTCATTGCCGAACACAGTACTGTGTGAAATGAGCTAGTTCTGTTGTCAGAATCAGTTGCTTTCTTATGAAAAGGGTTGAGTGCAGCAAGTTCAAACTTTCCTTGTTTGTGTAATATAACAAAGTGTAAAACGCCATAGATTTGCCTCATTTCTAAAGTAGTTTGTTTAGAAAACAAACATCTTCATTGCCGAACACAGTACTGTGTGAAATGAGGTAGTTCTGTTCTCGGAATCAGTGGCTTTCTTACCACGAGGGTTGAGTGCAGCAAGTTCAAACTCTCCTTGTTTGTGTAATCTAACAAGACGTAAAATGCAGTAGATTCGCCTCATTTCTAAAGTGGTTTGTTTAGAAAACACACATGTTCATTGCTGAACACAGTACTGTGTGAAATGAGCTAGTTCTGTTCTCAGAATCAGTTGCTTTCTTACGAAGAGGGTTGAGTGCAGCAAGTTCAAACTTTCCTTGTCTTTGTAATAGAACAAGATGTACAAAGTATTAGCTTCGCCTCACTTCTAAAGTAGTTTGTTTAGAAAACAAACATCTTCATTGCCGAACACAGTACTGTGTGAAATGAGCTAGTTCTGTTCTCGGAATCACTTGCTTTCTTATAAAAAGGGTTGAGTGCATCAAGTTCAAACTTTCCTTTTTTGAGTAATATAACAAGATGTAAAATGGAGTAGATTCGCATCATTTCTAAAGTAGTTTGTTTAGAAAACAAACATCTTCATTGCCGAACACAGTACTGTGTGAAATGAGCTAGTTCTGTTCTCAGAATAAGTTCCTTTCTTACCACGAGCGTTGAGTGCAGCAAGTTCAAACTTTCCTTGTTTGTGTAATCTGAAAAGATGCACAAAGTAGTAGATTCGCCTCACTTCTAAAGTAGTTTGTATAGAAAACAATCTTCTTCATTTCCAAAAACTGTATTGTGTGAAATGAGCTACATCAGTTTTCGGAATCAGTTGCTTTCTTACAAACAGGCTTGAGTGAAGTAAGTTCTAATATTCCTAGTTAGTGTAATCTAACAAGATGTACAACTTAATGGATTCACCTCATTTCTAAAGTAATTTGTTTAGAAAACAATCATCTTCGTTTTTGAAAACTGTACTGTGTGAAATGAGCCAGTTCTGTTCGCTGAATCAGTAGCTTTCTTAAGAAGAGGATTGAGTGTAGCAAGTTCAAACTTTCCCTGTTTCTGTATTCTAAGAAGATATACAACGTAGTATGTTCACCTCATTTCTAAAGTATTTTGTTTAGAAAACAAACATCTTCATTGGCTGAACACAGCACTCTGTGAAATAAGCTCGTTCTGTTCTTGGAATCAGTTGCTTTCTTACAAAATCGCTTGAGTGCAGCAATTTCAAACTTTCCTTGTTTGTGTAATCTAACAATATGTACAAAGTAGTAGATTCGCCTCACTTCTAAAGTAGTTTGTTTAGAACACAATCATCTTCCTTTCCCAAAACTGTATTGTGTGAAATGATGTAGATCCGTTCTTGGAATCAGTTGCTTTCTTACAAAGATGGTTGAGTGCAGCAAGATCAACCATTTCTAGTTAGTGTAACCTAAGAACATGTACAACTTAATAGATTCACCTCATTTCTGAAGTAATTTGTTTAGAAAACAATCATCTTCGTTTTTGAAAACAGTACTGTGTGAAATGAGCTAGGTCTGTTCTTTGAATCAGTAGCTTTCTTAAGAAGATGCTTGAGTGCAACAAGTTCAAACTTTCCTTGTTTGTGTAATCTAAGAAGATATACAACTTAGTAGATTCACCTCAATTCTAAAGTAGTTTGTTTAGAAAACAAACATCTTCATTGCTGAACAGAGTACCTTGTCAAATGAGCTAGTTCTGTTCTCTGAATCAGTTGCTTTCTAACAAAGAGGGTTGAGTGCAGCAATTTCAAACTTTCCTTGTTTGTGTAATCTAACAATATGTACAAAGTAGTAGATTCGCCTCACTTCTAACGTAGTTTGTTTAGAAAACAATCATCTTCATTTCCGAAAAGAGTATTATGTGAAATGAGTTAGTTCGGGTCTTGGAATCAGTTGCTTTCTTACAAAAAGTGCTGAGTGCAGCAAGTTCAAATATTCCTAGTTAGTGTAATCTAACAAGATGTACAACTTAATAGATTCACCTCATTTCTGAAGTAATTTGTTTAGAAAACAATCATCTTCGTTTTTGAAAACAGTACTGTGTGAAATGAGCTAGGTCTGTTCTTTGAATCAGTAGCTTTCTTAAGAAGATGCTTGAGTGCAACAAGTTCAAACTTTCCTTGTTTGTGTAATCTAAGAAGATATACAACTTAGTAGATTCACCTCAATTCTAAAGTAGTTTGTTTAGAAAACAAACATCTTCATTGCTGAACAGAGTACCTTGTCAAATGAGCTAGTTCTGTTCTCTGAATCAGTTGCTTTCTAACAAAGAGGGTTGAGTGCAGCAAGTTCAAACTTTCCTTGTTGGTGTAATCTAACAAGTTGCACAAAGTAGCAGCTTCGCCTCACTTCTAAAGTAGTGTGTTTAGAAAACAAACATCTTCATTGCCGAACACAGTACTATGTGAAATGAGCTAGTTCTGTTCTTGGAATCAGTTGCTTTCTTATGAAGAGTGTTGAGTGCAGCAATTTCAAACTTTCCTTGTTTGTGTAATCTAATAAGATGTACAAAGTAGTAGCTTCGCCTCTCTTCTAAAGTAGTTTGTTTAGAATACAAATATCTTCATTGCCAAACACAAAACTGTGTGAAATGAGGTAGTTTTGTTCTCTGAATCAGTTGCTTTCTAACAAAGAGGGTTGAGTGCAGCAAGTTCAAACTTTCCTTGTTTATGTAATATAACAAGATGTACAAAATACTAGATTCGCCTCACTTCTAACATAGTTTGTTTACAAAACAATCATCTTCATATCTGAAAACTGTATTTTATGAAATGAGCTAGTTCGGTTCTCGGAATCAGTTGCTTTCTCACAAAGTGGCTTGAGTGCCCCAAGTCAAACATTCCTAGTTAGTGTAATCTAACAAGATGTACAACTTAATAGATTCACCTCATTTCTAAAGTAATTTGTTTAGAAAACAATCATCTTCGTTTTTGAAAACTGTTCTGTGTGAAATGAGTTACTTCTGTTCTCTGAATCAGTAGCTTTCTTAAGAAAAGGGTTGAGTGCAGCAAGTTCAAACTTTCCTTGTTTGTGTAATCTAACAAGGTATGCAACTTAGTAGATTCACCTCATTTCTAAAGTAGTTTGTTTAGAAAACAAACAACTTCATTTGCCGAACACTGTACTCTGTGAAATAAGCTAGTTCTCTTCTTGGAATCAGTTGCTTTCTTACAAAATCGCTTGGGTGCAGCAAGTTCAAACTTTCCTTGTTTGTGTAATCTAACAAGATGTACAAAGTAGTAGCTTCGACTCACTTCTAAATTAGTTTGTTTAGAATACAGACATCTTTATTCCCGAACAGAGTACTGCGTGAAATGAGCTAGTTTTGTTCTCTGAATCAGTAGCTTTCTTAAGAAGAGGGTTGAGTGCAGCAAGGTCAAAATTTCCTGGTTTGTGTAATCTAACAAGAAGTACAACTTAGTAGATTCACTCCATTTCTAAAGTCGTTTGTTTAGAAAAGAAACATCTTCATTTGATGAACACTGCACTCTGTGAAATGAGCTAGTTCTGTGCTTGGAATCAGTTGTTTCTTACAAAATCACTTGAGTGCAGCAAGTTCAAACTTTCCTTGTTGGTGTAATCTAACAAGATGTGCAAAGTAGTAGATTTGCCTCACTTCTAAAGTAGTTTGTTTAGAAAACAAACATCTTCATTCCCTAACACCGAAGTGTGTGAAATGAGCTACTTCTGTTCTCGGAATCAGTTCCTTTCTTACCACGAGGCTTGAGTGCAGCAAGTTCAAACTTTCCTTGTTTGCATAATCTAACAATATGTACAAAGTAGTAGATTCGCCTCAGTTCTAAAGTAGTTTGTTTAGAACACAATCATCTACATTTCCGAAAACTCTATTGTGTGAAATGAGCTAGATCGGTTCTCGGGATCAGTTGCTTTCTTACAAAGATGCTTCAGTGCAGCAAGTTCAACCATGCCTAGGTAGTGTAACCTAACAAGATGTACAACTTAATAGATTCACCTCATTTCTGAAGTAATTTGTTTAGAAAACAATCATCTTCATATGTCGAACAGTGTACTCTGTGAAATAAGCTAGTTCTGTTCTTGGAATCAGTTGCTTTCTTACAAAATCGCTTGAGCGCAGCAAGTTCAAACTTTCCTTGTTTGTGTAATCTAACAAGATGTACAAAGTAGTAGCTTCGCCTCACTTCTAAAGTAGTTTGTTTAGAAAACAAACATCTTCATTGCCGAACACAGTACTGTGTGAAATGAGCTAGTTCTGCTCTCGGAATCAGTTGCTTTCTTATGAAGAGGGTTGAGTGGAGCAAGTTCAAACTTTCCTTGTTTGTGTAATCTAACAAGATGTAAAACGTACTAGATTCACCTCATTTCTAAAGCAGTTTGTTTAAAAAACAAACATCTTTATTGCCAAACGCAGTACTGTGTGAAATGAGCTAGTTCTGTTCTCGGAATCAGTTGCTTTCTTACGAACAGGGTTGAATGCAGCAAGTTCAAACTATCCTTGTTTGTGTAATCTAACAAGATGTACAAAGTAGTAGCTTTGCCTCACTTCTGAAGTAGTTTGTTTAGAAAACAAACATCTTCATTGCCTAACACAATACTGTGTGAAATGAGCTGGTTCTGTGCTCAGAATCAGTTGCTTTCTTACAAAGAGAGTTCAGTGCAGCAATTTCAAACATTCCTAGTTAGTGTAATCTAACAAAATGTACAACTTAATGGATTTACCTCTTTTCTCAAGTAATTTGTTTAGAAAACAATCATCTTCGTTTTTGAAAACTGTACTGAGTGAAATGAGCTAGTTCTGTTCTCTGAATCAGTAGCTTTCTTAAGAAGAGGGTTGAGTGCAGTAAGTTCAAATTTTCCTTCTTTGTGTAATCTCACAAGATATACAACTTAGTATATTCACCTCATTTCTAAAGTAGTTTGTTTAGAAAACAAACTTCTTCATTTGCAGAAAACTGTACTCTGTGAAATAAGCTAGTTCTGCTCTAGGAATCAGTTGCTTTCTCAAAAAATCGCTTGAGTGAAGCAAGTTCTAACTTTCCTTGTTTGTGTAATCTAACAACATATACAACTTAGTAGATTCACCTCATTTCTAAAGTAGTTTGTTTAGAAAAAAATAATCTTCATTTGCCAAACACTGTACTCTGTGAAATTAAGATAGTTGTGTTCTTGGAATGAGTTGCTTTCTTACAAAATCGCTTGAGTGCAGCAAGTTCAAAGTTTTCGTGTTTGTGTAATCTATCTAGCTGTACAAAGTAATACATTCGACTCACTTCTAAAGTTGTTTGTTTAGAAAACAATCATCTTCATTTCTGAAACCTGTATTGTGTGAAATGTGCGAGTTCTGTTCTCGGAATCAGTTGCTTTCTTACGTAGAGGGTGGAGCGCGGCAAGTTCAAACTTTCCTTGTTTGTGTAATCTAACAGCATGTAAAACATAGTAGATTCGCCTCATTTCTAAAGTAGTTTGTTTCAAAAACAAACATCTTCATTGACGAACACAGTACTGTCTGAAATGAGCTAGTTCTGTTCTCGGTATCAGTTGCTTTCTTACAAAGAGGGTTGAGCGCAGCAAGTTCAAACTTTCCTTGTTTGTGTAATCGAACAAGATGTACAAAGTAGTAGCTTCGAATCACTTCTAAAGTACTTTGTTTAGAAAACAAACATCTTTATGACGAACACAGTACTGTTTGAAATGAGCTAGTTCTCTTCTCGGAATCAGTTGCTTTCTCATGAAAAGGGTTGAGTGCAGCAATTTCAAACTTTCCTTGTGTGTAATATAACAAGATGTACAACTCAGTAGATTCGCCTCATTTCTAAAGTAGTTTGTTTAGAAAACAAACATCTTCATTGCCGAACACAGTACTGTGTGAAATGAGCTAGTTCTGTTCTCGGAATCAGTTGCTTTCTTACAAAGAGGGTTGAGTGCAGCAAGTTCAAACTTTCCTTGTTTGTGAAATCTAACAATATGTACAAAGTAGTCGATTCACCTCACTTCTAAAGTAGTTTGTTTAGAACACAATCATGTTCATTTCTGAAAACTGTATTGTGTGAAATGAGCTAGATCGGTTCTCGGAATCAGTTGCTTTCATACAAAGAGACTTTAGTGCAGCAAGTTCAAACATTCCTAGTTATTGTAACCTAAGAAGATGTACAACTTAATAGATTTACCTCATTTCTAAAGTAGTTAGTTTAGAAAACAAACATCTTCATTTGCCAAACACTGTACTCTGTGGAATAAGCTACTTCTGATCTTGGAATCAGTTGCTTTCTTACAAAATCGCTTGAGTGCAGCAAGTTCAAACTTTCCTGGTTTGTGTAATCTAAAAAGATGTACAAAGTAGTAGCTTCGTCTCACTTGTAAAGCAGTTTGTTTAGAAAACAGACATCTTCATTGCTGAACATGGTACTGTGTGAAAGGAGCTAGTTCTGTTCTCTGAATCAGTAGCTTTCTAACTAAGAGGGTTGAGTGCAGCAAGTTCAAACTTTCCTTGTTTGTGTAATCTAACAAGATGTAAAACGTAGTAGATTCACCTCATTTCTTAAGTAGTTTGTTTAGAAAATAACATCTTCATTGCCAAACACAATACTGTGTGAAATGAGCTAGGTCTGTTCTCGGAATCAGTTGCTTTCTTACGTAGAGCGTTGAGCGCAGCAAGTTGAAACTTTCCTTGTTTGTGTAATGTAACAACATGTACAAAGTATTAGATTCGCCTCACTTCTAAAGTAGTTTGTGTAGAAAACAATCATCTTCATATCCGAAAACTGTATTGTATGAAATGAGCTAGTTCGGTTCTCGGAATCTGTTGCTTTCTCACAAAGAGGCTTGAGTGCAGCAAGTTCAAACATTCCTAGTTAGTGTAATCTAACAAGATGTACAACTGAATAGTTTCCCCTCATTTCTACTTTTTTTTTTATTTGGAGAGAAAGGCACAGAGAGATAGAGAGGGAGACAGAAATGGGTGCGCCAGCAGTGTCTCAGCTGCTGTGAACGAAATCCAGACGTGTACTCCCCCTTGTGGGCAAGTGCGGCATTTCGCCCTTGCATCACTTTCCATCTGGCTAAACGTGGGACCTGGAGATTGGAACCGCTGGACATTGGAACCAGCATTCTTAGGCTTAGCAGGCAGGCGCCTTAGCCGCTAAGCCATTTCTCCAGCACCCCCTCATTTCTAAAGTAATTAGTTTAGAAAACCATCATCTTAGTTTTTGAAAACTCTTCTGTGTGAAATGAGTTAATTCTGTTCTCTGAATCAATTGCTTTCTGAAAAGGAGTGTTGAGCGCAGCAAGTTCAAAATTTCCTTGTTTGTGTAATTTAAAAAAATGTACAAAGTAGTAGGTTCGCCTCACTTCTAAAGTAGTTTGTTTAGAAAACAAACATCTCCAATTCCGAATACAGTACTGTGTGAAAGGAGCTAGTTCTGTTCTCGGAATCAGTTGCTTTCTTATGAAAAGCGTTGAGTGCAGCAAGTTCAAACTTTCCTTGTTTGTGTAATCTAACAAGATGTAAAACGCAGTAGATTCGCTTCATTTCTAAAGCAGTTTGTTTAGGAAACAATCATCTTCATTGCCGAACACAGTACTGTATGAAATGAGCTAGTTCTGTTCTCGGAATCAGTTGCTTTCTTATGAAGAAAGTTGAGCGCAGGAAGTTCAAACTTTCCTTGTTTGTGTAATCTAGCAAGCTGTAAAATGTAGTATATTCGCCTCATTTCTAAAGTAGTTTGTTTAGAAAACAAACATCATCTTTGCCGAACACAATACTGTGTGAAATGAGCTAGGTCTGTACTCAGAATCAGTTGCTTTCTTACGAAGAGTGTTGAGCGTAGCAAGTTCAAACTTTCCTTGCTTGTGTAATCTAACAAGATGTACAAAGTAGTAGCTTTACCTTACTTGTAAATTAGTTTGCTTAGAAAACAAACGTCTTCATTGCCGAACACAGTACTGTGAGAAATGAGCTAGTTCTGTTCTCGGAATCAGTTGCTTTCTTACGAAGAGGGTTGAGCGCAGCAAGTTGAAATTTTCCTTGTTTGTGTAATCCAACAAGATGTACAACGTAGTAGATTCTCCTCACTTCTAAAGTAGTTTGTTTAGAAAACAATCATCTTCATAACCGAAAAGTGTATTGTAAGAAATGAGCTAGTTCGATTCTCAGAATCAGTTGCTTTCTTACAAAGAGGCTTGAGTGCAGCAAGTTCAAACATTCCTAGTGAGTGTAATCTAACAAGATGTACAACTTAATAGATTCCCCTCATTTCTAAAGGAATTTGTTAAGAAAACAATCATCTTCGTTTTTGAAAACTCTTAAGTGTGAAATGACTTAGTTCTGTTCTCTGAATCAGTAGCCTTCTTAAGAAGAGGGTTGAGTGCAGCAAGTTCAAACTTTCCTTGTTTGTGTAATATAACAAGATATACAACTTAGTAGCTTCACCTCATTTCTAAAGTAGTTTGTTTAGAAAACAAACATCATCATTTGCCGAACACTGTACTCTGTGAAATAAGCTAGTTCTGTTCTTGGAATCAGTTGCTTTCTTACAAAATGGCTTGAGTGCAGCAAGTTCAAACGTTCCTGGTTTGTGTAATCTAACAAGATGTACAAAGTAGTAGCTTCGCCTCACTTCTAAAGTAGTATGTTTAGAAAACATCTTCATTGCCGAACACAGTACTGTGTGAAATGAGCTAGTTCTGTTCTCGGAATCAGTTGCTTTCTTATGAATATAGTTGAGTTCAGCAAGTTCAAACTTTCCTTGTTTGTGTAATCTAACAAGATGTAAAACGCAGTAGATTCACCTCATTTCTAAAGTAGCTTGTTTAGAAAACAAAAATCTTCATTGCCGAACACAGTACTGTGTGAAATGAGCTCGTTCTGTTCTCGGAATCAGTTGCTGTCTTATGAAAAGGGTTGAGTGCAGCAAGTTCAAACTTTCCTTGTTTGTGTAATCTAACAAGATGTACAAAGCAGTAGCTTTGCCTCACTTCTAAAGTAGTTTGTTTAGAAACAAACATCTTCATTGCCGAACACAGTACTGTGTGTAACGAGCTAGTTCTCTTCTCAGAATCAGTTGCTCTCTTACAAAGAGGGTTGAGTGCAGCAAGTTCAAACTTTCCTTGTTAGTGCAAACTAACACGATGTACAGAGTAGTAGCTTCGCCTCACTTCTAAAGTAGTTTGTTTAGAAAAGAAAAATCTTCATTGCCAAGCACAATACTGTGTGAAATGAGCTCGTTCTGTTCTCGGAATCAGTTGCTGTCTTATGAAAAGGATTGAGTGCAGCAAGTTCAAACTTTCCTTCTCTGTGTAATCTAACAAGATGTAAAAAGTAGTAGATTCACCTCATTTCTAGAGTAGTTTCTTTAGAAAACAAACATCTTCATTGCCGAACACAGTACTGGGAGAAATGAGCTTGTTCTGTTCTCAGAATCAGTTGCTTTCTAACGAAGAGGGTTGAGTGCAGCAAGTTCAAACTTTCCTTGTTTGTGTAATCTTACAAGATGTACAAAGTAGTAGATTCACCTCACTTCTTAAGTAGTTTGTTTAGAAAACAATCATCTTCATATCCGAAAACTGTATTGTATGAAATGAGCTAGTTCGGTTCTCGGAATCCGTTGCTTTCTTACAAAGAGTGCAGCAAGTTCAAACCTTCCTAGTTAGTGTAATCTAACAAGATGTACAACTTAATAGATTCAACTCATTTCTAAATTAATTTGTTTAGAAACCATTCATCTTCGTTTTTGAAAACTGTTCTGAGTGAAATGAGTTAGATCTGTTCTCTGAATCAGTAGCTTTCTAAAGAAGAGGTTTGAGTGAACCAAGTTCAAACTTTCCTTGTTTGTGTAATCCAACAAGGTATACAAATTAGTATATTCACCTCATTTCTAAAGTAGTTAGTTTAGAAAACAAACATCTTCATTTGCCGAACACTGTACTCTGTGAAATAAGCTAGTTCTGTTCTTGGAATCAGTTGCTTTCTTACAAAATCTCTTCAGTGCAGCAAGTTCAAACTTTCCTTGTTTGTGTAATCTAACAAGATGTACAAAGTAGTAGCTTCGCCTCACTTCTCAAGTAGTTTGTTTAGAAAACAAACATCTCCATTGACTAACACAGTACTGTGTGAATTGAGCTAGTTCTGTTCTCGGAATCACTTGCTTTCTTATGAAAATTGTTGAGTGCAGCAAGTTCAAACTTTCCTTGTTTGTGTAATATAACAAGATGTAAAACGCAGTCGATTCGCCTCATTTCTAAAGTAGTTTGTATAGAAAACAAACATCTTCATTGCCGAATACAGTACTGTGTGAAATGAGCTACTTTTGTTATCCGAATCAGTTGCTTTCTTACGAAGAGGGTTGAGTGCAGCAAGTTCAAACTTTCCTTGTTTGTGTAATCTAACAATATGTACAAAGTAGTAGATTCGCCTCACTTCTAAAGTAGTTTGTTTAGAACACAATCATCTTCATTTCAGAAAACTGTATTGTGTGAAATGAGCTAGATAGGTTTTCGGAATGAGTTGCTTTCTTACAACGAGGCTTGAGTGCAGGAAGTTCAAACATTCCTAGTTAGTGTAACCTAACAAGATGTACAACTTAATAGATATACCTCATTTCTAAATTAATTTGTTTAGAAAACAAACATCTTCATTTTTGAAAACAGTATTGTGTGAAATGAGCTAGTTCTGTTCTCTCAATCAGTAGCTTTCTTAAGAAGAGGGTTGAGTGCAGCAAGTTCAAACTCTCCTTGTTTGTGTAATCTAACAAGATATATAACATAGTTCATTCACCTCATTTCTAAAGTAGTTTCTTTAGAAAACAAACATCTTCATTTGCCGAACACTGTACTCTGTGAAATAAGCTAGTTCTGTTCTTGGAATCAGTTGCTTTCTTACAAAATCGCTTGAGTGCAGCAAGTTCAAACTTTCCTTGTTTGTGTAATCTAATAAGATATACAAAGTTGTAGCTTCGCCTCACTTCTAAAGTAGTTTGTTTAGAAAACAAACATCTTCATTGCTGAACACAGTACTGTGTGAAATGAGCTTGTTCTGTTCCCGGAATCAGTTGCTTTCTTAGGAACAGGGTAGAGGGTAGCAAGTTGAAACTTTCCTTGTTTGTGTAATCTAACAATATGTACAAAGTATTAGATTCGCCTCACTTCTAAAGTAGTTTGTTTAGAACACAATCATCTTCATTCCCGAAAACTGTATTGTGTGAAATGAGCTAGAACGGTTCTCGGAGTCAGTTGCTTTCTTACAAAGAGGCTTGAGTGCAGGAAGTTCAAACATTCCTAGTTAGTGTAACCTACCAAGATGTACAACTTAATAGATTCACCTCTTTTCTGAAGTAATTTGTTTAGAAAACACTCATCTTCATTTTTGAAAACTGTTCTGAGTGAAATGAGTTAGTTCTGTTCTCTGAATCAGTAGCTTTCTTAAGAAGAGGTTTGATTGCACCAAGTTCAAACTTTCCTTGTTTGTGTAATCCAACAAGATATATAAATTAGTAGATTCACCTCATTTCTAAAGTAGTTAGTTTAGAAAACAAACATCTTCATTTTCCGAACACTGTACTCTGTGAAATAAGCTACTTGTGTTCTTGGAATCAGTTGCTTTCTTACAAAATCGCTTGAGTGCAGCAAGTTCAAACTTTCCTTGTTTGAGTAATCTAACAAGATGTACAAAGTAGTAGCTTCGCCTCACTTCTAAAGTAGTTTGTTTAGAAAACAAACATCTCCGTTGACGAAAACAGTACTGTGTGAAATGAGCTAGTTCTGTTCTCAGAATCAGTTGCTTTCTTATGAAAAGTGTTGAGTGCAGCAAGTTCAAACTTTCCTTGTTTGTGTAATATAACAAGATGTAAAACGCAGTAG
The DNA here is from genome assembly GCA_036365145.1 of Orientallactaga sibirica. NCBI lineage: Eukaryota > Metazoa > Chordata > Mammalia > Rodentia > Dipodidae > Orientallactaga > Orientallactaga sibirica. The sequence goes on from JAEOAD010002667.1 coordinate 179,016, forward strand.
ATTCGCCTCATTTCTAAAGTAGTTTGTTTAGAAAACAAACATCTTCATTGCCGAACACAGTACTGTGTGAAATGAGCTAGTTCTGTTCTCGGAATCTGTTGCTTTCTTACGAAGAGGGTTGAGTGCAGCAAGTTCAAACTTTCCTTGTTTGTGAAATCTAACAATATGTACAAAGTAGTCGATTCGCCTCACTTCTAAAGTAGTTTGTTTAGAACACAATCATCTTCATTTCAGAAAACTGTATTGTGTGAAATGAGCTAGATAGGTTCTCGGAATGAGTTGCTTTCTTACAACGAGGCTTGAGTGCAGGAAGTTCAAACATTCCTAGCTAGTGTAACCTAACAAGATGTACAACTTAATAGATTTACCTCATTTCTAATTTAATTTGCTTAGAAAACAATCATCTTCGTTTTTGAAAACAGTACTGTGTGAAATGAGCTAGTTCTGTTCTCTGAATCAGTAGCTTTCTGAAGAAGAGGGTTGAGTGGAGCAAGTTCAAACTCTCCTTGTTTGTGTAATTTAACAAGATATACAACATAGTTTATTCACCTCATTTCTAAAGTAGTTTCTTTAGAAAACGAACATCTTCATTTGCCGAACACTGTACTCTGTGAAATAAGCTAGTTCTGTTCTTGGAATCAGTTGCTTTCTTACAAAATCACTTGAGTGCAGCAAGTTCAAACTATCCTTGTTTGTGTAATCTAAGAAGATATACAAAGTTGTAGCTTAGCCTCAGCTCTAAAGTAGTTTGTTTAGAAAACAAACATCTTCATTGCCGAACACACTACTGTGTGAAATGAGCTTGTTCTGTTCCCGGAATCAGTTGCTTTCTTAGGAACAGGGTAGAGTGCAGCAAGTTGAAACTTTCCTTGTTTGTGTAATCTAACAATATGGAAAAAGTAGTAGATTCGCCTCACTTCAAAAGTAGTTTGTTTAGAACACAATCATCTTCATTTGGGAAAACTGTATTGTGTGAAATGAGCTAGAACGGTTCTCGGAGTCAGTTGCTTTCTTACAAAGAGGCTTAAGTGCAGGAAGTTCAAACATTCCTAGTTAGTGTAACCTAACAAGATGTACAACTTAATAGATTCACCTCTTTTCTGAAGTAATTTGTTTAGAAAACAATCACCTTCGTTTTTGAAAACAGTACGGTGTGAAATGAGCTAGTTCTGCTCTCTGAATCAGTAGCTTCCCTAAGAAGAGGGGTGAGTTCAGCAAGTTCAAACTTTCCTTGTTTGTGTAATATAACAAGATATACAACTTAGTAGATTCACCTCATTTCTAAAGTAGTTTGTATAGAAAACAAACATCTTCTTTTGCCAAACAGTATACTCTGTGAAATAAGCTAGTTCTTTTCTTGGAATCAATTGCTTTCTTACAAAATTGATTGAGTGCAGCAAGTTCAAACTTTCCTTGTTTGTGTAATCTAATAAGATGTACAAAGTAGTAGCTTCGCCTCACTTCTAAAGTAGTTTGTTTAGAAAACAAACATCTTCATTGCCAAACACAGTACTGTGTGAAATGAGCTAGTTGTGTTCTCAGAATCAGTTACTTTCTTATGAAAAGGGTTGAGTGCAGCAAGATCAAACTTTCCTTGTTTGTGTAATATAACAAGATGTAAAATGCAGTCGATTCGCCTCATTTCTAAAGTAGTTTGTTTAGAAAACAATCATGTTCATTCTCGAACACAGTACTGTGTGAAATGAGCTAGTTCTGTTCAGTTGCTTTCTTACGAAGAGGCTTGAGTGCAGCAAGTTCAAACTTTCCTTGTTTGTGTAATCTAACAAGATGTTAAAGTAATAGCTTCGCCTCACTTCTAAAGTAGTTTCTTCAGAAAACAAACATCTTCATTGCCGAACACAGTACTGTGTGAAATCAGCTATTTCTGTTCTCAGAATCAGTTGCTTTCTCATGAAAAGGGTTGAGTTCAGCAAGTTCAAACTTTCCTTGTTTGTGTAATATAACAAGATGTACAACGCAGTAGATTCGCCTCATTTCTAAAGTAGTTTGTTTAGAAAACAAACATCTTCATTGCCGAACACAGTACTGTGTGAAATGAGCTAGTTCTGTTCTCGGAATCAGTTGCTTTCTTACTAAGAGGGTTGAGTGCAGCAAGTTCAAACTTTCCTTGTTTGTGAAATCTAACAATATGTACAAAGTAGTCGATTCGCCTCACTTCTAAAGTAGTTTGTTTAGAACACAATCATGTTCATTTCAGAAAACTGTATTGTGTGAAATGAGCTAGATCGGTTCTCGGAATGAGTTGCTTTCTTACAAAGAGTCTTGAGTGCAGGAAGTTCAAACATTCCTAGTTAGTGTAACCTAACAAGATGTACAACTTAATAGATTTACCTCATTTCTAAATTAATTTGTTTAGAAAACAATCATCTTCATGTTTGAAAACAGTATTGTGTGAAATGAGCTAGTTCTGTTCTCTCAATCAGTAGCTTTCTTAAGAAGAGGGTTGAGTGCAGCAAGTTCAAACTCTCCTTGTTTGTGTAATCTAACAAGATATAAAACTTAGTAGCTTCACCTCACTTCTAAAGTAGTTTGTTTAGAAAACGAACATCTTTATTTGCCAAACACTGTACTCTGTGAAATAAGCTAGTTCTTTTCTTGTTATCAGTTGCTTTCTTACAAAATCGCTTGAGTGCAGCAAGTTCAAACATTCCTTGTTTGTGTAATCTAATAAGATATACAAAGTAGTAGCTTTGCCTCACTTCTAAATTGTTTGTTTAGAAAACAAACATCTTCATTGCCGAACACAGCACTGTGTGAAATGAGCTAGTTGTGTTCTCAGAATCAGTTGCTTTCTTATGAAAAGGGTTGAGTGCAGCAAGTTCAAACTTTCCTTGTTTGTGTAATATAACAAGATGTAAAACGCAGTAGATTCGCCTCACTTCTAAAGTAGTTTGTTTAGAAAACAAACATATTCATTGCTGAACATAGTACTGTGTGAAATGAGCTAGTTTTGTTCTCGGATTCAGTTACTTTCTTACCACGAGGGTTGAGTGCAGAAAGTTCAAACTTTCCTTGTTTGGGTAATCTAACAAGATATAAATCGTAGTAGATTCACCTCATGTCTAAAGTAGTTCATTTAGAAAAAAACATGTTCATTGCAGAACACAGTACTTAGTGAAATGAGCTACTTGTGTTCTAGAATCAGGTGCGTTCTTACAGAGAAGGTTGAGTGCAGCAAGTTCAAACATTCCTTGTTTGTGTAATCGAACAAGATGTACAAAGTAGTAGCTTCACCTCACTTCTAAAGTAGTTTGTTTAGAAAACAAACATCTTCATTGTTGAACACAGTACTGCGTGTAATGAGCTAGTTCTGTTATCAGAATCAGTTGCTCTCTTACAAAAAGGGTTGAGCGCAGGAAGTTCAAACTCTCCTTGTTTGTGCAATCTAACAAGATGTACAAAGTAGTAGCTTCGCCTCACTTCTAAAGTAGTTTGTTTCAAAAACAAACATCTTCATTTCCGAACATAATACTGTGTGAAATGAGCTAGTTCTGTTCTTGGAATCAGTTGCTTTCTTAAGAAGAGGCTTGAGTGCAGCAAGTTCAAACTTTCCTTGTTTGTGTAATCTAACAAGATGTTCAAAGTAGTAGCTTCGCCTCACTTCTAAAGTAGTTTCTTCAGAAAACAAACATCTTCATTGCCGAACACAGTACTGTGTGAAATCAGCTATTTCTGTTCTCAGAATCAGTTGCTTTCTCATGAAAAGGGTTGAGTTCAGCAAGTTCAAACTTTCCTTGTTTGTGTAATATAACAAGATGTACAACGCAGTAGATTCGCCTCATTTCTAAAGTAGTTTGTTTAGAAAACAAACATCTTCATTGCCGAACACAGTACTGTGTGAAATGAGCTAGTTCTGTTCTCGGAATCAGTTGCTTTCTTACGAAGAGGGTTGAGTGCAGCAAGTTCAAACTTTCCTTGTTTGTGAAATCTAACAATATGTACAAAGTAGTCGATTCGCCTCACTTCTAAAGTAGTTTGTTTAGAACACAATCATCTTCATTTCCGAAAACTGTATTGTGTGAAATGAGCTAGATCGGTTCTCGGAATCAGTTGCTTTCTTACAAAGAGGCTTGAGTGCAGTAAGTTCAAACATTCCTAGTTAGTGTAACCTAACAAGATGTACAACTTAATAGATTCACCTCATTTCAGAAGTAATTTGTTTAGAAAACAATCATCTTCGTTTTTGAAAATAGTACTGTGTGAAATGAGCTAGTTCTGTTCTCTTAATCAGTAGCTTTCTTAAGAAGAGGGTTGAGTGCAGCAAGTTCAAACTTTCCTTGTTTGTGTAATCTAACAAGATATACAATTTAGTAGATTCACCTCATTTCTAAAGTAGTTTGTTTAGAAAACAAACATCTTCATTTGCCGAACACTGTACTCTGTGAAATAAGCTAGTTCTGTTCTTTGAATCAGTTGCTTTCTTACAAAATCGCTTGAGTGCAGCAAGTTCAAACTTTCCTTGTTTGTGTAATCTAATAAGGTGTACAAAGTAGTAGCTTCGCCTCACTTCTAAAGTAGTTTGTTTAGAAAACAAACATCTTCATTGCCGAACACTGTACTCTATGAAATGAACTAGTTCTGTTCTCAGAATCAGTTGCTTTCTTACAAAGACAGTTTAGGGCAGCGAGTTCAAACTTTCCTTCTTTGTGTAATCTACCAAGATGTACAACTCAGTAGATTCGCCTCATTTCTAAAGTAGTTTGTTTAGAAAACAAACATCTTCACTGTCGAATACTGTACTGTGTCAAATAAGCTAGTTTTGTTCTCACAATCAGTTGCTTTCTTAGAACAGAGTTCATGGCAGCATGTTCAAACATTCCTACTTAGTGTATTCTAAGAAGATGTACAATTTAGTATATTCGCCTGATTGCTAAAGTAGTTCGTTTAAACATCAAACATCTTTATTGCCAAACACTGTACTGTGTGAAATGAGCTAGTTCTGTTGTCTGGATCAGTTCCTTTCTTATCAAGAGTGTTGAGTGCAGCAAGTTCAAACATTCCTACTTAGTGTAATCTAACAAGATATACAACTTAGTAGATTAGCCTGATTTCTAAGGTTGTTTGTTTAGAAAACAAACATCTTCATTGCTGAACACTACTGCGTGAAATAAGCTAGTTCTGTGGTTGGGATCAGTTGCTCTCTTACGAAGAGTGTTGAGTGCAGCAAGTTCAAACTTTCTTCCTTTGTGTAATCTAACGAGATGTACAACTTAGTAGATTGGTCTGATTGCTAAAGTAGTTTGTTTCGAAAAGAAACATCTTCATTGGCGAACACTGTACTGTGTGAAATAAGCTTGTTCTGTTTTGGGATCTGTTCCTTTCTTACGAAGATGGTTGAGTACAGCAAGTTCAAACTTTCCTTGTTTGTGTAATCTAACAAGATATACAACTTAGTAGATTCTCCTCATTTCTAAACTACTTTGTTTAGAAAACAAACATCTTAATTGCCTAGCACTGTCCTGTGTGAAATGAGTTAGTTCTGTTCTCGGAATCAGTTGCTTTCTTACGAAGAAGGTTTACAGCAGCAAGTCCAACGTTTCCTTGTTTGTGTAATCTAATAAGATGTACAACTTAGTAGATTCACCTCATTTCTAAAGTAGTTTGTTTAGAAAACAAACATCTTCATTGCGTAACACTGTACTGTGGGAAATGAGCTAGTTCTGTTGGGATCAGTTGCTTTCTTTCTAAGACTGTTCAGGGCAGCAAGTTCAAACTGTCCTGGTTAGTGTAATCTAAGAAGATATACAATTTTGTAGATTCGCCTCAATTCTAAAGTGGTTTGTTTAGGAAACAAACATCTTCATTGCCGAACACTGTACTGTGTGAAATGAGCTAGTTCTATTGCCGGGATCAGATCCTTTCTTACGAAGAGTGTTCAGTGCAGCAAGTTCTAACTTTCCTTGTTTGTGTAATGTAACAAGATGTACAACTTACTAGATTCGCCTCATTTCTAAAGTAGTTTGTTTAGAAAAGAAACATCTTCACTGCCGAACACTGTACTGTGTGAAATGACCTAGTTCTGTTGCCAGGATCAGTTCCATTCTTACGAAGAGTGTTGAGTGCAGCAAGTTCAAACTTTCCTTCTTTGTGTAATCTAACAAGATGTACCATTAAGTAGATTCGTTTTTTTTCTAAAGTAGTTTGTTTAGAAAACAAACATCCTCTTTGTGGAACACTGTACTATGGGAAATGAGCTAGTTCTGTTGTCGGGATCAGTTCCTTTCTTACAAAGAATATTGAGTGCAGTAAGTTCAAATTTTCCAGGTTTGTTGCTTTCTTATGAAGAGTGTTGAGTGCAGCAACTTCAAACTTTCATTGTTATTGTAATCTAACAAGATGTACAACTTAGTAGATTCGCCTGACTGCTAAAGTAGTTTGTTTGAAAACAAATATCTTCATTGACGAACACTGTACTGTGTGATATAAGCTAGTTCTGTTCTCGGATTCAGTTGCTTTCCTGCGAAGAAGGTTGAGTGCAGCAAGTTCAAACATTCCTAGTTAGTGTAATCTAAGAAGATGTACAATTTAGTAGATTCCCCTTATTTCTAACGTAGTTTGTTTAGAAAACAAACATCTTCATTCCCGAATAAGGTAGTTCTGTTCTCGGAATCACTTGCTTTCTTCAAAAGACGCTTGAGTGCAGCAAGTTCAAATATTCCTAGTTAGTGTAATCTAAAAAGATGTACAACTTAGTAGTTTGTTTAGAAAACAAATATCTTCATTTTGGAAAACTGTTATGTGTGAAATGAGCTAGTTCTGTTGTCGGGATCAGTTCCTTTCTTACGAAGAGTTTTGAGTGCAGCAAGTTCTAACTTTCCTAGTTTGTGTAATCTAACAATATGTACAACTTAGTAGATTCACTTCATTTATAAAGTAGTTTGTTTAGATGTACAACTTAGTAGTTTCACCTCATTTCTAAAGTAGTTTGTTTAGAAAACAATGATCTTCATTTCCTAACACTGTACTGTGTGAAATGAGCTAGTTCTGTTGCCGGGATCAATTCCTTTCTTACGAAGAGTGTTGAGTGCAGCAAGTTCAATCTTTCCTTGTTCGTCTAATCTAACAATAGGTACAACTTAATAACTTGCCTGATTGCTACAGCAGTTTGTTTAGAAATCAAACATCTTCATTGCCGAACACTGTTCTGTGTTATATAAGCTAGTTCTATTCTCGGAATCAGTTGCTTTCTTACGAAGAGAGTTGATGGCAGCAAGTTCAAACATTCCTACTTATTGTAACCTAAGAAAATATAAAATTTAGTAGATTCCCCTGATTGCTAAAATAGTTTGTTTAGAAATCAAACATCTTGATTGTGGAACACTGTACTGTGGGAAATGAGCTTGTTCTGTTGGGATCAGTTGCTTTCTTTTGAAGAGTGATGAGTGCAGCAAGTTCAAACTTTCCTAGTTATGTGTAATTTAAGAAGATATACAATTTAGTAGATTCGCTTCATTTCAAATGTAGTTTGTTTAGAAAAAAAAAAAAACATCTTCATTCCCGAATACTGTACTCTGTGAAATGAGCTAGTTCTGTTGCCGGGATCAGTTCCTTTCTTAGGAAGAGTGTTGAGTGCAGCAAGGCCAAACTTTCCTTGTTTGTGTAATCTAACAAGGTGTACAACTTAGTAGATTCGCCTTATTTCTATAGTAGTTTGTTTAGAAAACAAACATCTTCATTGCCGGAACACTGTACTGTTGGAAATGAGGTAGTTCTGTTGAGATCAGTTGCTTTCTTTCAAAGAGTGTTGAGTGCAACAAGTTCAAACTTTCCTTCTTTGTGAAATCTAACAAGATGTACAACTTAGTAGATTGAATTCATTTCTGACATATTTTGTTTAGAAAGCAAACATCTTTATTGCCGCACACTGTACTCTGTGAATTAAGCTAGTTCTATTCTCGGAATGAGTTGCTTTCTTACAAAGACGCTTGAGTGCAGCAACATCAAACTTTTTTTGTTTGTGTAATCTAACAAGATGTACAACTTAGTAGATTCACCTTATGTCTAAATTAGTTTGTTTAGAAAACAAACATCTTCATTTCGAAACACTGTACTCTGTGAACTAAGCTATATCTTTTCGCGGAATGAGTTGCTTTCTTACGAAGACGTTGGATTGCAGCAAGTTCAAACTTTCCTTGTTTGTGTAATCTAACAAGATATACAACTTAGCAGATTCACCTGATTTCGAAGGTTGTTTGTTTAGAAAACAAACATCTTCATTTCAAAACACTGTACTGTGTAAACTAAGCTAGTTCTGTTCTCGGAATCAGTTGCTTTATTACGAAGAGAGTTGATGGCAGCAAGTTAGTTCTGTTGTCTGGATCAGTTCCTTTCTTACGAAGAGTGTTGAGTGCAGCAACTTCAAACTTTCCTGGTTTGTGATATCTAACAAGATGTACAACTTAGTAGTTTCGCCTCATTTCTAAAGTAGTTTGTTTAGAAAACAATAATCTTCATTTCCGAAACCTGTTATGTGTGAAATGAGCTACTTCTGTTCTCGGAATCAGTTGCTATCTTACGAAGAGGGTTGAGTGCAGCAACTTCAAACTTTCCTTGTTATTGTAATCTAACAAGATGTACAACTTAGTAGATTAGCCTGATTGCTAAAGTAGTTTGTTTAAAAACAAACATCTTCATTGACGAACACTGTACTCTGTGAATTAAGGTAGTTCTGTTCTTGGAATCAGTTGCTTTCTTACAAAGACGCTTGAGTGAAGCAAGTTCAAATATTCCTAGTTAGTGTAATCTGTAAAGATGTACAATTTAGTAGATTCACCTCATTTCTAAAGTAGTTTGTTTAGAAAACAAACATCATCATTTCCAAAACTCTTATGTGTGAAATGAGCGAGTTCTGTTCTCACAATGAGTTGCTTTCTTAGGAAGAGGGTTGAGTGCAGCAAGTTCAAACTTTCCTTGTTTGTGTAATCTAACAAGATGGACAACTTAGTAGATTCACCTTATTTCTAAAGTAGTTTGTTTAGAAAACAAACATCTTCATTGCTGAACACTGTACTGTGTGAAATGAGCTGGTTCTGTTGGAATAAGTTGCTTCCTTATGAAGAGTGTTGAGTGCAACAAGTTCAAACATTCCTTGTTTCTGTAATCTAACAAGATGTACAACTTAGTAGATTCAATTCATTTCTGAAGTAGTTTGTTTCGAAAGCAAACATCTTCATTGCGGCACACTGTACTCTGTGAATTAAGCTATTTCTGTTCTCGGAATCAGTTGCTTTCTTACAAAGACGCGTTAGTGCAGCAAGATCAAACTTTGCTTGTTTGTGTAATCTAACAAGATGTACAACTTAGTATATTCACCTTATGTCTAAAGAAGTTTGTTTAGAAAACAAACATGTGCATTGCCGAACACTGTACTGTGTGAAATAAGCTGGTTCTGTTGTTGGGATCATTTGCTCTCTTACGAAGATTGTTGAGTGCAGCAAGTTCAAACTTTCCTTTTTGTGTAACCTAACAACATGTACAACTTAGTAGATTTGCCTTAATTCTAATGTCATTTGTTTAGAAAACAAACATCTTCATTTCAAAACACTACTGTGTGAACTAAGCTAGTTCTGTCCTCAGAATGAGTTGCTTTCTTACGAAGACGTTTGAGTGCAGCAAGTTCAAACTTTCCTTGTTTGTGTAATCTAACAAGATGTACAACTTAGTAGATTCGCCTCTTTTCTAAAATAGTTTTTTTAAAAAACAATCATCTTCATTTCAGAAAACTGTTTTGTGTGAAATGAGCTAGTTCTGTTCTCTGAATCAGTTGGTTTCTTACGAAGAGGGTTGAATGCAGGAAGTTCAAACTTTAATAATGAGTGTAATCTAACAAGATGTACAACTTCGTAGATTCGCCTGATTGCTATAGTAGTTTGTTTAGAAATCAAACATCTTCATTGCCAAACACTGTACTGTGTGATATATGCTAGTTCTGTTCTCGGAATCAGTTGCTTTCTTAGGAAGAGAGTTGATGGCAGCAAGTTCAAACATTCCTACTTATTGTAATCTAAGAAAATATAAAATTTACTAGATTCGCCTGATTGCTAAAATAGTTTGTTTAGAAATCAAACATCTTCATTTCCAAACACTGTATTGTGTGAAGTGAGCTACTTCAGTTGTAGGGATCAGTTCCTTTCTTACAAAGACGCTTGAGTGCATCAAGTTCAAATATTCCTAGTTAGTGTAATCTAAAAAGATGTACAACTTAGTAGATTCACCTCATTTCTAAAGTAGTTTGTTTAGAAAACAAACATCTTCATTTCCAAAAACTGTTATGTGTGAAATGAGCTTGTTCTGTTCCCGGAATCAGTTGCTTTCTTAGGAACAGGGTTGAGTGCAGCAAGTTCAAACTTTCCTTGTTTGTGTAATCTAACAAGATGTACAACTAAGTAGATTCACCTCATTTCTAAAGTAGTTTGTTTAGAAAACAAACATCTTCATTGTGGAACACTGTACTGTGGGATATGAGCTAGTTCTGTTGGGATCAGTTGCTTTCTTTCAAAGAGTGTTGAGTGCAGCAAGCTCAAATTTTCCTAGTTAGTGTAATCTAAGAAGATGTACAATTTAGTAGATTCGTCTCATTTCTAAAGTAGTTTGTTTAGAAAACAAACATCTTCATTGCTGAATTCTGTACTGTGTGAAATGAACTAGTTCTGTTGGGATCAGTTGCTTTCTTACAAAGAGTGTTGAGTGCAGCAAGTTCTAACTTTCCTAGTTTGTGTAATCTAACAAGATGTACAACTTAGTAGATTCGCCTGATTTCTAAAGTAGTTTGTTTAGAAAACAAACATCTTCATTGCAGAACACTGTACTGTGTGAAATGAGCTAGTTCTGTTGCCGGGATCAGTTCCTTTCTTACGAAGAGTGTTGAGTGCAGCAAGTCCAAACGTTCCTTGTTTGTGTAATCTAACAAGATGTACAACTTAGTAGATTCGCCTGATTTCTAATGTAGTTTGTTTAGAAAACAAACATCTTTGTTGCCGAACACGGTACTCTGTGAAAGAAGCTAGTTCGGTTCTCGGAATCAGTTGCTTTCTTACAAGGAGGGTTTAGGGCAGCAAGTTCAAACTTTCGTTGTATGTGCAATCTAACAAGATGTAGAACTTAGTAGATTCACCTCATTTCTAAAGTAGTTTGTTTAGAAAAAACACATCTTTATTGCCGAACACTGTCCTGTGTGAAATGAGCTGGTTCTGTTGGGATCAGTTGCTTCCTTTCGAAGAGCATTGAGTGCAACTAGTTCAAACGTTCCTTGTTTGTGTAATCTAACAATATGTACAACTTAGTAGATTCAATTCATTTCTGAAGTAGTTTGTTTAGAAAGCAAACATCTTCATTTCTGCACTTTGTACTCTGTGACTTAAGCTAGTTCTGTTCTCGGAATCAGTTGCTTTCTTACAAAGATGCTTGAGTGTAGCACGATCAAACTTTCCTTTTTTGTGTAATCTAACAAGATGTATAACTTAGTAGATTCGCCTTATGTCTAAAGTAGTTTGTTTAGAAAACAAACATCTTCATTTCAAAACACTGTACTGTGTGAACTAAGCTAGTTCTGTTCTCGGAATGAGTTGCTTTCTTACAAAGAGGGCTGAGTGCACCATGTTCAAACTTTCCTTGTTTGTGTAATATAACAAGCTGTACAACTTAGTAGATTAGCCTGATTTCTAAGGTTGTTTGTTTAGAAAACAAACATCTTCACTGCCGAACACTGTACTGTGCGAATTAAGCTGGTGCTGTTGTCAGGATCAGTTGCTCTCTTACGAAGGGTGTTGGGTGCAGCAAGTTCAAACTTTCCTTGTTTGTGTAATCTAACAAGATGTACAACTTCGTAGATTCATCTCATTTCTACAGTAGTTTGTTTATGAAAAAAACATCTTCATTGCCAAACACTATACTGTGTGAAATGAGCTACTTCTGTTGGGATCAGTTGCTTTCTTACGAAGAGTGTTGAGTGCAGCAAGTTCAAACTTTCCTTGCTTGTGTAATCTAAAAAGATGTACAACTTAGTAGATTCGCCTCATAGCTAAAGTACGTTGTTTAGAAAACAAACATCTTCATTGCCGAACACAGTACTGTGTGAAATGAGCTAGTTCTGTTCTCGGAATGAGTTGCTTTCTTACAAAGAGGGTTGAGTGCACCAAGTTCAAACTTTCCTTGTTTGTGTAATCTAACAAGATATATAACTTAGTAGATTCACCTCATTTCTAAATTAGTTTGTTTAAAAAACAAACATCTTCAATATTAAACACTGTACTGTGTGTTATAAGCTAGTTCTGTTCTTGGAATCAGTTCTGTTCCTACGAAGAAGGTTGACTGCAGCAAGTTCAAACAATCCTAGTTAGTGTATTCTAAGAAGATGTACAATTTTTTAGATTTCCTTTATGTCTGAAATAGTTTATTTAGAAAACAAACATCTTAATTTCTGAGCACTGCACTGTGTGAAATGAGTTATTTCTGTTCTCGGAATGAGTTGCTTTCTTACGATGTCCTTTGAGTGCAGCAAGATCAACCTTTCCTTGTTTGTGTAATCTAACAAGATGTACAACTTAGTAGATTCACCTCATTTCTAAAGTAGTGTGTTCAGAAAACAAACATCTTCATTGCCTAACACTATACTCTGTGAAATGAGCTTGTTCGGTTCTCCCAATCAGTTGCATTCTTACAAAGAGGCTTGGGTGCAGCCAGTTCAAACATTCCTAGTTAGTGTAATCTAAGAAGATGTACAACTTATTAGATTCACCTCATTTCCAAACTACTTTGTTTAGAAAGAAATCATCTTCCTTTCCGAAAACTGTACTGTGTGAAATGAGCTAATTCTGTTTTTGGAAGCAGTTGCTTTCTTAAAAAATGGCTTGAGTGCAGCAAGTTCAAACATTCCTTGTTTGTGGAATCTTACAAGATGTACAAAGTAGTAGCTTCGCCTCACTTCTAAAGTACTTTGTTTAGAAAACAAACATCTTCATTGCCGAACATAGTACTGTGCGAAATCAGCTAGTTCTGTTCTCAATCAATTACTTTCTTATGAAGAGAGTTGAGTGCATCAAATTCAAACTTTCCTTGTATGTGTAATCTAACAAGTTGTAAAACGTAGTAGATTCACCTCATTTCTAAAGTAGTTTCTTTAGAAAACAAACATGTTCATTGCCAAACACATTACTGTGTGAAATGAGCTAGTTCTGTTCTCGGAATCAGTTGCTTTCTTACAAAATCGCTTGAGTGCATCAAGTTCAAACATTCCTTGTTAGTGTAATCTAACAAGACGTACAACTTATTAGATTAACCTCATTTCTAACGTAATTTGTTTAGAAAACAATCATCTTCGTTTTTGAAAACTTTACTATGTGAAATGAGCTAGTTCTGTGCTCTGAATCAGTAGCATTCTTAACAAGAGGGTTGAGTGCAGCAAGTTCAAACTTTGCCTGTTTGTGTAATCTAACAAGATATACTACTTAGTACATTCACCTCATTTCTAAAGTTGTTTAGAAAACAAATATCTTCATTTGCCGAACACTGTACTCTGTGAAATAAGCTAGTTCTGTTCTTGGAATCAGTTGCTTTCGTACTAAATCGCTTGAGCGCAGTAAGTTCAAACTTTCCTTTTTTGTGTAATCTAACAAGATTTACAAAGTAATAGATTCGCCTCATTTCTATAGCTGTTTGTTAAGAAAACAATCATCTTCATTTCCGAAAACTGTATTGTGTGAAATGAACTAGTTTTTTTCTCGGAATCAGCTGCTTTCTTACGAAGAGGGTTGAGCGCAGCAAGTTCAAACTTTCCTCGTTTGTGTAATCTAACAGGATGTACAAAGTAGTAGCTTCGCCTCACTTCTAAAGTAGCTTGTTTAGAAAACAGACATCTTCATTGCCGAACACAATACTGTGTGAAATGAGCTAGTTCTGTTCTCGGAATCGGTTCCTTTCTTATGAAGAAGGTTGAGTGCAGGAAGTTCAAACATTCCTTGTTTGTGTCATCTGGCAAGATGTAAAAGGTAGTAGATTCGCCTCATTTCTAAAGTAATTTGTTTAGAAAACAAATATCTTCATTGCCGAACACAGTACTGTATCAAATCAGCTAGTTCTATTCTCGGAATCAGTTGCTTTCTTACCACGAGGGTTGAGTGCATCAAGTTCAAACTTTCCTTGTTTGTGTAATCTAACAAGATGTACAAAGTAGTAGATTCGCCTCATTTCTAAAGTAGTTTGTTTAGAAAACAAACATCTTCATTGCCGAACACAGTACTGTGTGAAATGAGCTAGTTCTGTTCTCGGAATCAGTTGCTTTCTTATGAAGAAGGTTGAGTGTAGGAAGTTCAAACTTTCCTTGTTTGTGTCATCTGGCAACATGTAAAACATAGTAGATTCGACTCATTTCTAAAGTAGTTTGTTTAGAAAAGAAACTTCTTCATTTGCCGAACACAGTACTGTGTCAAATGAGCTAGTTCTGTTCTTGGAATCAGTTGCTTTCTTTCCACCTGGGTTGAGTGCAGCAAATTCAAACTTTCCTTGTTTGTGTAATCTAACAAGATGTAATACATAGTAGATTCGCCTCACTTCTAAAGTAGTTTGTTTAGAAAAGAAACATCTTCATTGCCGAACACAGTACTGTGTGAAATGAGATAGTCCTGTTCTCGAAATCAGTTGCTTTCTTAAGAAAAGGGTTGAGTGCAGCAAGTTCAAACTTTCCTTCTTTGTGTAATCTAACAAGATGTACAAAGTAGTAGATTCGCCTCACTTCTAAAGTAGTTTATTTAGAAAACAATCATCTTCATTTCCGAAAACTGTATTGTGTGAAATGAGCTAGTTCGGTTCTCGGAGTCAGTTGCTTTCTTACACAGAGGCTTGAGTGCATCTAGTTCAAACATTCCTAGTTAGTGTAATCTAACAAAATGTACAACTTATTAGATTCACCTCATTTCTAAAGAAATTTGTTTAGAAAACAATCATGTTCGTTTTTGAAAACTTTTCTGTGTTAAATGAGCTAGTTCTGTTCTCTGAATCAGTAGCTTTCTTAAGAAGAGGGTTGAGTGCAGCAAGTTCAAACTTTCCTTGTTTGTGTAATCTAACAAGATATACAACTTAGTATATTCACCTAATTTCTAAAGTAGTTTGTTTAGAAAACAAACATCTTCATTTGTGGAACACTGTACTGTGTGAAATAAGCTTGTTCTGTTCTTGGAATCACTTGCTTTCTTACAAAATCGCTTGAGTGCAACAAGTTCAAACTTTCCTTGTTTGTGTAATCTAACAAGTTTTTCAAAGTAATAGATTCGCCTCACTTCTAAAGTTGTTTGTTTAGAAAACAATCATCTTCATTGCGGAACACAGTACTGTTTTAAATGAGCTATTTTGTACTCGGAATCAGTTTCTTTCTTAGGAAGAGGGTTGAGTGTAGCAAGTTCAAACTTTCCTTGAATGTGTAATCTAACAAGATATAAAACGTAGTAGATTCACCTCCTTTTTAAGTAGTTTGTTTAGAAAACAAACATGTTCTTTGCCGAAAACAGTACTGTGTGAAATGAGCTGGTTCTGTTCTCAGAATCAGTTGCTTTCGTACAAAGAGGGTTGAGCGCAGCAAGTTCAAACTTTCCTTGTATGTGTAATCTAACAAGATATAAAACGTAGTAGATTCACCTCACTTCTAAAGTAGTTTCTTTAGAAAACAATCATCTTCATTTCTGAAAACTGTATTGTGTGAAGTGAGCTAGTTCGGTTCTCGGAATCAGTTGCTTTCTTACAAAGAGGCTTGAGTGCATCAAGTTCAAACATTCCTACTTAGTGTAATCTGACAAGACGTACAACTTAATAGATTCACCTCATTTCTAAAGTAATGTGTTTCAAAAACAATCATCTTCGTTTTGGAAAACTGTACTTGTGATATGAGCTACTTCTGTTCTCTTAGTCAGTAGCATTCTTAAGAAGAGGGTTGAGTGCAGCAACTTCAAACTTTCCTTGTTTGTGTAATCTAGCAAGATATACAACTTAGTAGATTCACCTCATTTCTAAAGTAGTTTGTTTAGAAAAAAAATGTCTTCATTTGCCGAACACAGTACTCTGTGAAATAAGCTAGTTCTGTTCTTGGAATCAGTTGCTTTCGTACAAAATCGCTTGAGTGCAGCAAGTTCAAACTTTCCTTTTTTGTGTAATCTAACAAGATGTACAAAGTAATAGATTCGCCTCACTTCTAAAATTGTTTGTTAAGAAAACAATCATCTTCGTTTCCGAAAACTGTATCATGTGAAATGAACTAGTTCTGTTCTCGGAATCAGTTGCTTTCTTAAGAAGAGGGTTGAGCGCAGCAAGTTCAAACTTTCCTTTTTTGTGTAATCTAACAAGATGTACAAAGTAGTAGATTCGCCTCACTTCTAAAGTAGTTTGTTTAGAAAACAATCATCTTCATTTCCGAAAAGTGTATTGTGTGAAATGAGCTAGTTCTGTTCTCGGAATCAGTTGCTTTCTTTCAATGAGGTCTGAGTGCATCAAGTTCAAACAAGATGTACAACTTAGTAGATTTGACTCATTTCTAACATAGTTTATCTAGAAAAGAAAAACCTTCACTGCCAAGCACTGTACTCTGTGAAATAAACTAGTTCTGTTCTCAGAATGAGTTGCTTTCTTATGAAGGATCTTCTGTGCAGCAAGATCAAACTTTCCTAGTTTGTGTAATCTAACAAGATATACAACTTAATAGATTCACTTCATTTCTAATGTAGTTTGTTTTGAAAACGAACACCTTTATTGCCGAACACTGTACTGTGTGAAATAAGCTAGTTCTGTACTAGGAATGAGTTGCTTTCTCACGAAGAGTATTTAGTGCAGCAAGATCAAACCTTCCTAGTTTGTGAAATCTAACAAGATTAGTAAATTCGACTCATTTCTAACTGAGTTTGTTTAGAAAAGAAACATCTTCATT
This sequence comes from Orientallactaga sibirica, assembly GCA_036365145.1. NCBI lineage: Eukaryota > Metazoa > Chordata > Mammalia > Rodentia > Dipodidae > Orientallactaga > Orientallactaga sibirica. The sequence goes on from JAEOAD010002667.1 coordinate 195,943, forward strand.
CCCAAACATTGTACTGTGTGAAATAAGCTAGTTCTGTTCTCGAAATGAGTTGGTTTCTTATGAACAGTCTTCATTGCAGCAAGATCAAACGTTCCTAGTGTGTGTAATCTAACAAGATATACAACTTAGTAGATTAACCTCATTTCTAACATAGTTTGATTAGAAAACAAACACCTTCTGTGTGAACACTGTACTATGTGAAATAAGCTAGTTCTGTTCTCTGAATGAGTTGCTTTCTTATGAAGATTCTCCAGTGCAGCAAAATCAAACTGTCCTAGTTTGTGTAATCTAACAAAATGTACAATTTAGTAAATTAGCTTCACTTCAAACGTAGTACATTTAGAATGCAAACACCTTCATTTCCTAATACTGTACTGTGTGAAATAAGCTAGTTCTGTTCTCAGAATGATTTGCTTTCTTACTAAGAGTGTTGAGTTCTACAAGTTGAAACGTTCCTAGTTTGTGCAATCTAAGAAGATGTACAATTTAGTAAATTAGCTTCATTACAAACGTAGTTTCTTTAGAAAACAAACAGCTTCATTACCGAACACTGTACTGTGGGAAATATGCTTGTTCTGTTCTCGAATGAGTTGCTTTGTTACAAAGAGTATTCTGTACAGCAATATCAAACTTTCCTAGTTTGTGTAATCTAAAAAGATGTACAACTTAGTAGATTCAGTTCACTTCTTATGTAGTTTGTCTAGAAAACAAACAACTTCATTGCTGAACACTGTACTATGTGAAATAAGCTAGTTCTGTTCTCAGAATGAGTTGCCTTCTTACAAAGAGTGTTTAGTGTAGCAAGATCAAACTTTCATAGTTTTTGTAATCTAACAAGATGTACAACTTCGTAGATTCGACTCATTTCTAAGAGAGTTTCATCAGAAAACAAATATCTTCATTGCGGAACACTGTACTGTGTGAAATAAGCTAGTTCTGTTCTCGGAATGAGTTGCTTTCTTACGAACAGTCTTCATTGCAGCAAGATCAAACTTTCCTAGTTTTTGTAATCTAACAACATATACAACTTAGTAGATTCACCTCATTTCTAACGTAGTTTGAATAGAAAACAAACACCTTCATTGCTGAACACTGTACTGTGTGAAATAAGCTAGTTCTGTTTTCGGAATGAGTTCCTTTCTTACAAAGAGACTTTATTGTAGCAAGATCAAACATTCCTACTCTGTGTAATCTAACAAGATGTATGACATAGTAGATTCACTTAATTTCTAACGTAGTTTGTTTAGAAAACAAACACCTTAATTGCCAAACACTGTACTGTGTGAAATAAGCTAGTTCTGTTCTCGGAATGATTTGCTTTCCTACGAAGAGTGTTGAGTCCTACAAGTTCAAACTTTCCTTGTTTATGTAATCTAACAAGATGTACAACTTAGCAGATTCGCTTCATTTCTAACCTAGTTTGTTTAGAAAACAAACTCCTTCATTGCCGAACACTGTACTGTGCAAAATAAGCTACTTCTGTTCTCGGAATGAGTTGCTTTCTTAGGAAGAGTCTTCAGTGTAGCAAGATCAAACTTTCCTAGTTTGTGTAATCTAACATGATGTACAACTTCATAGATTCGAGTCATATCTAAGTTAATTTGTTTAGAAAAGAAACATCTTCATTACCAAACACTGTACTGTGTGAAATAAGCTAGTTCTGTTCACGGAATGAATTGTTGCTTACCAACAGTCTTCAGTGTAGCAAGATCAAACTTTCTTAGTTTGTGTAATTTAATAAGATGTACAACTTCGTAGATTCGATTCATTTCTAACTCAGTTTGTTTAGAAAAGAAACCTCTTCATTGCCAAACACTGTACTGTGTGAAATAAGCTAGTTCTGTTCTCGGAATGAGTTGCTTTCCTATGAAGAGTCTTCAGTGTAGCAAGATCAAATTTTCCTAGTTTGTGTAATGTAAAAAGATGTACAACTTCATAGATTCAAGTCATATCTACTTTAGTTTGTTTAGAAAAGAAACATCTTCATTGATAAACACTGTGCTGTGTGAAATAAGCTAGTTCTATTTTTGGAATGAGTTGCTTTCTTATGAAAAGTCTTTATTGCAGCAAGATCAAACTTTCCTAGGTTGTGTAATCTAACAAGACATACAACTTACTAGATTCACCTCAACTGTGTGAAATAAGCTAATTCTGTTCTTGGAATCAGTTGCTTTCTTACAAAATCGCTTGAGTGCAGCAAGTTCAAACTTTCCTTGTTTGTGTAATCTAACAAGATGTACAAAGTAGTAGATTCACCTAACTTCTAAAGTAGTTTGTTTAGAAAACAATCATCTTCATTTCCGAAAATTGTATTGTGTGAAATGAGCTAATTCGGTTATTGGAATCAGTTGCTTTCTTACAAAGAGGCTTGAGTGCAGCATGTTCAAACTTTCCTTGTTTGTGTAATCTAACAAGATGTACAAAGTAGTAGATTTGCCTCACTTCTAAAGTAGTTTGTTTGGAAAACGAGCATCTTCATTTCCGAAAACTGTATTGTGTGAAATGAGCTAGTTCGGTTCTTGGAATCAGTTGCTTTCTTACAAAGAGGCTTGAGTGCAGCAAGTTCAAACATTCTTAGTGAGTGTAATCTAACAAGATGTACAACTTATTAGATTCACCTCATTTCAAACACTGTACTGTGTGAAATAAACTAGTTCTGTTCTCAGAATGAGTTGCTTTCTTACGAAGGGTCTTCAGTGCAGCAAGAACAAACTTTCCTAGTTTATGTAATCTAACAATATGTACAACTTAGCAGATTCACTTCATTTCTAATGTTGTAGTTGGTTTTGAAAACAAACACGTTCACTGGCGAACAATGTACTGTGCGAAATAAGCTATTTCTGTTCTCGGAATGAGTTCATTTCTTTCGAACAGTACTTAATGCAACAAGATCAAACTTTCCTAGTTTGTGTAATCTAACAAGATGTACAACTTAGTAGATTCACTTCAATTCTAACGTAGTTTGTCTAGAAAACAAACACCTTCATTGCCAAACACTGTACTATGTAAAATAAGCTATGTCTGTTCTCAGAATGAGTTGCTTTCTGACGAAGAGTGTGTAGTGTAGCAAGATCAACTTACTAGATTCACCCCATTTCTAACATAATTTGTTTATAAAACAACCATTTTCGTTTTTGAAAACTGTACTGTGTGAAATGAGCTAGTTCTGTTCTCTGAATCAGTAGCATTCTTAAGAAGAGGGTTGAGTGCAGCAAGTTCAAACTTTCCTTCTTGTGTAATCTCACAAGATATACAACTTAGTGGATTCACCTCATTTCTAAAGTAGTTTGTTTAGAAAACGAACATCTTCATTTGCCGAACACTGTGCTCTGTGAAATAAGCTATTTCTGTTCCTGGAATAAGTTGCTTTCTTACAAAATCGCTTGAGTGCAGCAATTTCAAACTTTCCTTGTTTGTGAAATTTAACAAGATGTACAACGTAATACCTTCGCCTCACTTCTAAAGTAGTTTGTTTAGCAAACAATCATCTTCTTTTCCGAAAACTGTATTGTGAGAAATGAGCTAGTTCTGTTCTCGGAACAATCACCTTTGTTTTTGAAAACTGTACTGTGTGAAATGAGCTAGTTCTGTTCTCTGAATCAGTAGCTTTCTTAAGAAGAGGGTTGAGTGCAGCAAGTTCAAACTTTCCTTGTTTTCGGAATCAGTTGCTTTCTTACAAAGAGGGTTGAGTCCTGCAAGTTCAAACTTTCCAAGTTTGTGTAATCTAACAAGATGCAGAAAGTAGTAGATTCGCCTCACGTCTAAAGTAGTTTGTTTAGAAAACAATTATCTTCGTTTTTGAAAACTGTACTGTGTGAAATGAGATAGTTCTGTTCTCTGAATCAGTAGCTTTCTTAAGAAGAGGGTTGAGTGCAGCAAGTTCAAACTTTTCTTGTTTGTATAATCTAAGAAGATATACAACTTAGTAGATTCACCTCATTTCTAAAGTAGTTTGTTTAGAAACAAACATCTTCATTTGCTGAACACTGTCCTCTGTGAAATAAGCTAGTTCTGTTCTTGGAATCAGTTGCTTTCTTACAAAATCGCTTGAGTGAAGCAAGTTCAAACTTTCCTTGTTTCTGTAATCTAACAAGATGTACAAAGTAGTAGATTCGCCTCACTTCTAAAGTAGTTTGTTTAGAAAACAATCATCTTCATTTCCAAAAACTGTATTGTGTGAAATGAGCTTGTTTGGTTTTCGGAATCAGTTGCTTTCTTACAAACAGGCTTGAGTGCAGCAATTTCAAACATTCCTAGTTAGTGTAACCTAACAAGGTGTACAACTTAATGGATTCGCCTCATTTCTAAAGAAATTTGTATAGAAAACAATCATCTTCATTTTTGAAAACTGTACTGTGTGAAATGAGCTAGTTGTGTTCTCTGAATCAGTAGCTTTCTTAAGAAGAGGGTTGAGCGCAGCAAGTTCAAACTTTCCTTGTTCGTGTAATCTGACAAGATATACAATTTAGTAGATTCACCTCATTTCTAAAGTAGTTTGTTTAGAAAACAAACATCTTCATTTGCGAACACTGTACTCTGTGAAATAAGCTAGTTCTGTTCCTGGAATCAGTTGATTTCTTACAAAATCGCTTGAGTGCAGAAAGTTCAAACTTTCCTTGTTTGTGTAATCTAACAAGATGTACACAGTAGTAGATTCGCCTCACTTCTAAAGTAGTTTGTTTAGCAAACAATCATCTTCATTTCTGAAAATGGTATTGTGTGAAATGAGCTAGTTCGGTTCTTGGAATCAGTTGCTTTCTTACAAAGAGGCTTTAGTGCAGCGAGTTCAAACATTCTTAGTTAGTGTAATCTAACAAGATGTAGAACTTATTCGATTCACCTCATTTCTAAGGTAATTTGTTTATAAAACTATCGTCTTTGTTTTTGAAAACTGTACGGTGGGAAATGAGCTAGTTCTGTTTTCTGAATCAGTAGCTTTCTTAAGTAGAGGGTTGAGTGCAGCAAGTTCAAACTTTCCTTGTTTGTGTAATCTAAGAAGATATACAACTTAGTAGATACTCCTCATTTCTAAAGTAGTTTGTTTAGAAAAAAAAATCTTCATTTGCCGAACAATGTACTCTGTGAAATAAGCTAGTTCTGTTCTTGGAATCAGTTGCTTTCTTACAAAATCGCTTGAGTGCAGCAAGTTCAAACTTTCCTTGTTTCTGTAATCTAAGAAGATGTACAAAGTAGTAGCTTCACCTCACTTCTAAAGCAGTTTGTTTAGAAAACAAACATCTTCATTGCCGAACATAGTACTGTATGAAATGAGCTACTTCTGTTCTCGGAATTAGTTGCTTTTTTACAATGAGGGTTTAGTGCAGCAAGTTCAAACTTTCCTTGTTTGTGTAATCGAACAAGATGTACAAAGTAGAAGCTTTGCCTCACTTCTAAAGTAGTTTGTTTAGAAAACAAACATCTTCATTGCCGAACACAGTACTGTGTGAAATGAGATAGTCCTGTTCTCGAAATCAGTTGCTTTCTTAAGAAAAGGGTTGAGTGCAGCAAGTTCAAACTTTCCTTCTTTGTGTAATCTAACAAGATGTACAAAGTAGTAGATTCGCCTCACTTCTAAAGTAGTTTGTTTAGAAAACAATCATCTTCATTTCTGAAAACTGTATTGTGTGAAATGAGCTAGTTCGGTTTTCGGAATCAGTTGCTTTCTTACAAACAGGCTTGAGTGCAGGAAGTTCAAACATTCCTAGTTAGTGTAGTCTAACAAGATGTACAACTTAATGGATTCACCTCATTTCTAAAGTAATTTGTTTAGAAAACAATCATTTTCGTTTTTGAAAACTGTACTGTGTGAAATGAGCTAGTTCTGTTCTCTTAATCAGTAGCTTTCTTAAGAAGAGGGTTGAGTGCAGCAAGTTCAAACTTTCCTTTTTTGTGTAATCTAACAAAATATACAACGTAGTAGGTTCACCTCATTTCTAAAGTAGTTCTTTTAGAAAACAAACATCTTCATTTGCCAAACACTGTACTCTGTGAAATAAGCTAGTTCTCATCTTGGAATCAGTTGCTTTCTTACAAAACCACTTGAGTGCAGCAACTTCAAACCTTCCTTGTTTTTGTAATCTAACAAGATGTACAAAGTAGTACCTTCGCTTCAATTGTAATGTAGTTTGTTTGGAAAACAAACATCTTCATTACTGAACACAGTACTGTGTGAAATGACCTAGTTCTGTTCTTGGAATCAGTTGCTTTCTTACAAAGAGGGTTGACTGCAGCAAGTTCAAACTTTCCTTGTTTATGTAATCTAACAAGATGTACAAAGTAGTAGATTCGCCTCACTTCTAAAGTAGTTTATTTAGAAAACAAACATCTTCATTGCTGAACACAGTACTGTGTGAAATGAGCTAGTTGTGTTCTCGGAATCAGTTGCTTTCTTACCACGAGGGTTGAGTGCAGAAAGTTCAAACTTTCTTTGTTTGTGTAATCTAACAAGATGCACAAAGTAGTAGATTCACCTAACTTCTAAAGTAGTTTGTTTAGAAAACAATCATCTTCATTTCCGAAAACTGTATTGTGTGAAATGAGCTAGTTCGGTTTTCGGAATCAGTTGCTTTCTTACAAAAAGGCTTGAGTGCAGCAAGTTCAAACATTCCCAGTTAGTGTAATCTAACAAGATGTACAACTTAATGGATTCACCTCATTTCTAAAGTAATTTGTTTAGAAAACAATCATCTTCGTTTTTGATAACTGTACCGTGTGAAATGAGCTAGTTCTGTACTCTGAAACAGTAGCTTTCTTAAGAAGAGGGTTGAGTGCAGCAACTTCAAACTTTCCTTGTTTGTGTAATCTCACAAGATATATAACTTAGTAGATTCACCTCATTTGTAAAGTCGTTTGTTTAGAAAATAAACATCTTCATTTGCCGAACACTGTACTCTGTGAAATAAGCTAGTTCTGTTCTTGGAATCAATTGCTTTCTTATAAAATCATTTGAGTGCAGCAAGTTCAACTTTCATTGTTTGTGTAATCTAACAAGGAATAAAACGTAGTAGATTCGCCTCATTAATAAAATAGTTTCTTTACAAAACAAACATCTTCATTGCCGAACACAGTACTGTGTGAAATGAGCTAGGTCTGTTCTCGGAATCAGTTGCTTTCTTACGAACACGGTTGAGTGCAGCAAGTTGAAACTTCCCTTCTTTGTGTAATCTAACAAGATGTACAAAGTAATAGATTCGCCTCACTTCTAAAGTAGTTTGTGTAGAAAACAATCATCTTCATTTCCGAAAACTGTATTGTGTGAAATGAGGTAGTTCGGTTCTTGGAAGCAGTTGCTTTCTTACAAAGAGGCTTGAGTGCAGCAAGTTCAAACATTCTTAGTTAGTGTAATCTAACAAGAGGTAGAACTTAATGGATTCAGCTCATTTCTAAAGTAATTTGTTTAGAAAACAATCATCTTCATTTTTGAAAACTGTACTGTGTGAAATGAGCTAGTTCTGTTCTCTGAATCAGTAGGTTTCTTAAGAAGAGGGTTGAGTGCAGCAAGTTCAAACTTTCCTTGTTTGTGTAACCTCCCAAGATATA